>OZ038487.1:80198582-80211082 GCA_964036315.1 Acanthosepion esculentum | reverse complement strand
TTGTACTAGTACAACTATCGACAGTTTTTAAACAATTCCATCGACCCAATTTTCACTCACAAGGCTTGGGTCAACCTATGGAATGGTTTTCAGGCACTTTCAAATGGTCTTGCATGCTGGGATCACTTTTTCAGACCGATAGCATCAAGGGCACCTTCCTGATGAAATGACCATTGTGAGATTTGAACCTGGGTCTCATGGTTGTAAAGCAAATGTTCTAACCACTTGGCCACATACCCCATTATATATATATATATATATATATATATATATATATATATATATATATATATATATATATATATATATATATATATATATATATATATATATATATATATATATATATATATATATATATATATATATATATATATATATATATATATATTAAATGACTGAATTTTAAGATCAGCATTCCATTTTGAAATGTCATCACGGCGGCGTCATGTGGGCGATGTTGTGAAAACGTATTCCTAAAATAGAGTTTATTATTAATGAAAAAGAAGAATTTTACTAGAATCTAAAGTTTATATGTACGTTTGTCCAGCATTAATCTTGCCAGAAAAGGGGAAATATTAAAGAAGCTGGGTCTAGTATTCACCGTGCGCGAGATAGATATTATGCCAGTCATTTTGTTTTGATTATTCGTATGTCTATCTTCTTTTCATGTTGACTTAAATATCATCTAATTTTAATTATGTTTTAATAACTATGTCCTGAAGAAGGTCTACTAGACCGAAACATCTGACATCGACATTGAAACAACATTAAAAACAGTAAACTTGCCTATTCGCATTTTTTGTTATTCCATATTTTTCCTCATACTGTCGGATCTATATCCACATATTTGCTTACACACACATATATATATATATATATAAGTGCACATATTTATCTATCTATGTACAGAATAATATTCCTGTATGTTCTTGGGCCTATGTATATATTCAATATATTCATTTAAGTAAAGATGCCGACAGATATATTAAATAATGAAATAATTACACACATGAAGGACAACATACACTTAAGAATAAGCAGTTCCCACCCGCTCCTGAATGGCTCCATCAAAAAGAAATCCAAATATCTTTATTCACTGTTCATCCAATCTGGCTTGGGGTCAGAGAGTTACTTTGCATTTTGAGATCCATACAGTTCCATTATATGTCTTTAGTAATCCTGTTGGCACCACACATAAGCACAAGTCTGAGAATTCTGAATCTGCTACTTAGAAATCCTTTTCTCATCTATGTCTTCACTTCATTGTGCTTGCTGCTTTCCAGCAGAGGACAGAATATAGATTTCCTGTCATCTTTTCTTCAAGGCTTGTTCAGGCCTAAATAAAATATGGAGTTGGCCTCGTGGGACTGGGACCAATTAGTCTGTCAAGTGGGGTGTGAAATTAAGATAAAATTCTTCAAGCTTACAAGATTAACACAAGCTGTTCAACCATTGTATGCCTTACGACTCAAAAGTTTGAAGAATTGGAGATCCAGAAAGAATATTCCAGATCATTTCAAAAAATCCTACTTCATATTTAAACCATGTTTAATTTGAAGAAAAAATAACATTAAATTTGTAAATTATTGCAAAGAGTCGTCATTTTAGGCGTAGCTGCAGATCCTGGAACAGAGCCACTGCTTTCACTACATTAGGTAGTGCTGCTGTAGTTTCTGTGGCAAGTAGTTTTTTTTATGGGATGCTAGCCTCACACTGAACCAGTTTTGAAATCTGTTTTGAATTTCTTACTTTTAGACTGATTGTTAATCAAAGCTAAAGGGTCTAACTGCTATTTAACCCTTATGTAGAGAGAGATGAATTTATACATTTCCAAGAGTATTTCTTTGAAAACTAGTATAAGAGACTTGGTTGGAATTTAAACTCAACACAAATTCAACACACCAGTTACCATGCTGCACGCAATAGAAATACCTTACACTTTTATATAAAAAGCAAGGATGCAGTAGAGGGAATATGCATCTTACTAGGATATTTACCAGTGGCGCTAAAAATGTGTTTTTCTTATGAATATATGTAGAAGTTTGAGAGAACAGTCTGCTTTGCTATTAACCTTTAGCTGGGGTGACAAGAGACAGATTCATATCTTTCATAAGTTTACTTGTGTGAAATTAAATACAACTGCCTCAATACCAACAACTGCTATGCTATGTGTACATCTGGTTGATAACATTTACAACAGGAACATTTAGTCTTCTGCTGAAAGAGTTCAAAGGAAGTGACCTTTACATAACGGTGCATTGTGGGTTTTTCTTGCAAATTGTTGTATAATCAAGGTGAATGGTACACAGAGAAGAATGAGTGCTTAATATCAGGTGCCCCCAAAAGTTTTTGTCAACTTTATAAAGGAAATTAAAGCTGTATATTTAAAGTCTTAAATGTATCTATTCATCAAAATATGACCCATCACATTCTATGACCTTCTCCCAATGGTTCAACAACTGAGTAATGCCATTTTTGTAAACGTCCTTAGTTTTACTTTGCAAAAAGATAGGCACTTCAGTTTTCAAGTCATCTTCATTATTAAATGTCCTGTTCTTCATATGATTATCTAAGCCTAAAAACAAGTGAAAATCTGTTAGGGTGAGGTCTGGTGAATACGATGGATGAAGCATAATCTCCCACGTAACTCTATTATCTTGCCAAGGGTAATTTTTGCAACGTGTGGGCAAGCATTTTCCTGGAGAAACAAAACTTGTTTTCTGTTTACTAATGCAGGCTGTTTCTTCAACAAATTTTCCGCAACTTGTTCAAGTTGCTTGCAATATTTGTTAGCAGTAATGGTTTCACACATTTTTAAAAACTCACTTTTGTTACTCTACTGCAATGAGTAGAGCATATAAGCCTCTGCAGTTTGTTTGTTGGTGTTAAGTCATATGGTACCCAGTTGCTTAATTTCCATAACTTCTCCAGCTGGTGAAAATGCAGTCTTATAATTTCATCGCTTACATTAAACCTCGAAGCTACTTCATGACATGTTAAACCTGAATCTGATTCTATGGCTGCCTTTAAATTCTCATTGTTTAGGGATATTGGTCGTCCAGCTCAAGGTTCATCTTCGAGGGTTTCATTGCCACAACAAAACTTCTGAAACCAATTACGTGCAGTTCGTTCACTTACTGCACCTTTGCCAGAGGCTGTACATAGCTTATGAGAAGAACATGATGCACTTGTACCAAGTTTAAACTCATACAACAAACAAGCATGAATTACCAATTTCTTATCAGTCATTTTGAGGGCTCTGAAATGAGAAATAAAATGATATTAGTTATGTAATAAAATAATAACTGAATCATTCAATAATGTACTTATTAATACAAGTTGCTTCCTGTATACTTATGCTTGTTAGTAACTAAACGGCTGGGCCAGAAATAAGTTAATAAAAATTGGCAAAAACTTTTTTGAGCACCTGATATATTTATTCAGCACCAGTATCTGGTGCTAACAGATACATACAAAAAACACAGAACAATAAGTTACAAAACAATTAACAAGACAACTTACAAAGAACAGAGGAGGGTCAAATGCTGTATAGCCAAACAAAGTAAGATCAGTCTGAATATTAATCAGATTAGTATCAACTTATTAATCAACTGTTGAAGTCTTTAATTGTAGACTATTTATGGCTATGAGCCAGGCCATCTGGTAGAGTGCTGAAGGGGTGCTAGATACTCTACAATACAAATATAAAAGACTTTGACAATAAGTTAAAGATACAAAGTGTATAAGAAATGTACATGATGTACATTTGCAAAACAAAAATAAAGGCTTCAAAACAAAATCAGAAATGCACAAAGATCTATGGATAGCGCGATGCTCAGAATAATTTTAAATGAAAGAAAATGGTCGACATGGAGAAGAAATTTTTTTCAAGTCATTTTACCCCAAGCAAGGCAATAAAGTCACTAAGATGCATGGGGTTACTTAGTGCGAGAGAATATGAGAAAAACTACTATTAAGGAGAGAAAACAACAAATGAACAGGAATTAAGAAGACAGAAAATAATGATTGACATTGCATTTAAACTTTTGAAGATGAAACTTGACTGGGAAGCAAGAAGCTAGAAGAGAGTCTCATAAGTAAGAAGTACAAGAGAAGAGACTGTTAGCAAAGAACTTATGGTTACATCTAGTCATTTCAACTGTAAGATGATGAGACCTTGCTGCCAATCTAGTATGGCACTTAAATTCATAAAGTCTAGGTATTAAAAAGAAAACCATATCAGAAAAATTAGCCTAAAAATATTTATAGAAAAGGCACAGGAGAGCTACATTATAGTAGTGGGAAATGGCTGAAGTGGAGATGCCATGTCAGGACTAATAACATTGCAGATTCTCATTTGTATTTTATCAAGAATCTCTAATTACATAATAGGACTGTGGCAGCAGTCCTACTATATATATATATATATATATATATATTCCATATATGTATATATATATATATATATATATATATATATATATATGTATATGTCTATATTTCTGAGATGAGGTATTATGTACAGTATTTACATTAGTCAGACTATTGTCCTCATCTTTGTCGCCATTTTTGTCACAACGTTTCGGCCGTTGTACGCTCCGGCCTTCTTCAGGTGGTTGGAATTTTGAACCAAATCCTTTATTTCGATCACTGGGGTAGACTGTTCTAGTTCCACGAGCTATGTTTGATGGATGTCAGTTATCAGTTATCTCCTGCTAATTTTCCCTCTGAAAGTTCTCCACTGCCTGAACCGGGTATTGAACTCACACTCACAGTCTACCCCAGTGATCGAAATAAAGGGTTCGGTTTGAAATTCCAACCACCTGAAGAAGGCTGGAGCATACAATGGCTGAAACGTTGTGACAAAAATGGCGACAAAGATGAGGACAATAGTCCGACTAATGTAAATACTATATATATGTATATATATGTGTATATATATATATATATATATATATATATGTATATATATATATATGTATATATATAATTATCTTATCAGTCTAGTTCAATGAATATGTATTAAAGAGGGACTGCTGCTCAAATACACAATATATGTATTTGTGTGCGTATGGAGAAGGAACACACTCAGGCTTTTCTTTCATTCTGAAAGAATTTCTAATGAAAGCAATATATGTTGTCATATATATATATGTATGTATGCATGTAACCGCCACTTCTATCCTAAAAGTTTATTTTCTTGTACTTTGCTTCCTTGTCAGGTCATTTCACCTCATTTCTCATTCTCTTTCTATAACCCTAGGCATTCTAGTGGCATTATCACATTGCTTGGGGTGAAATGATTAAACTATATATATATATATATATATATATATATATATATATATATGTATGTATTGTGTATTTGGACAGCAATCCCTCTTAGTTCATTTGTTTCTTTCCTCCACTTTTGTTTAGATTTTATATCTGACACACACACACACACACACACACACACACACACACACACATACATACATACATATATATATATATATATATATATATATATATATATAATGGTATACTATATCTATGGATAAAAGTGCCCAATATAAGAGATAGAGCATATTTAAATATAAAAATTGACACTGAGGTCAACACCTAGTAGTGACAATCTTTCTGTTTCTTGCTTGAAGGAACAGACTATCGCTGATAGGTGTTGACCTCAGTGTCCACTTTTATATTTCATATTTACATCACTTATTTTGGACTCTTTTACCTTAAAATATAGCATACCTTAAAGCTATATTTTTATAATATATATATATATATATATATATATATATATATATATATATATATATATATATATATGTATATATGTGTGTATGTGTGTATGTATGAGAGAGAGAGAGAGAGAGAGAGAGAGAATCTGTGCTGATAATATCTTGCCCAAACTACTTAATAGTATTTTAATGATGGAACACTAGAATTCTGATTTTGGGAAATGAGTTAGGCCCAAAACTTCTCAGCACACCCTCTTATTCATAAAGATCTTACAAAGTCTGTCCAAATTCTGTTAAATCAATCAGTGATGTTAATTAATTTACAACTGTCACGTATATCTATTTTCATTAAACAAAGACCATGCAACGAAATTAGAAATAGAAGCATTCTCTCTCGAATTATGTTGCATTCTAATTGTACTTTGTGTCAAATGTATAGCGATATTTAAGAGTTTTTGCCTCAAGGAGTTGTTTAGAAATATCTTTATTTGTGAGATGCACTGGATTCATTGAAAATCTCCAAAGAGGAATTTCTGAGAGTGTCTGTTGCATGTCTGAAAAAGGAAGAGATTAAAACATTCTTTAGCCCCTACTGCAATAAATATGGGAACACAACATACAGAAAAATATTGCAATTTTCATTTTTATTGTCTGCGTCAACAAGCAATCATTTATTTCAAAATATTGATTGTTCTTAGGAGATAGAAAAGGTAGTTGGATGATGAGGAAGGTTGGTCAGACCTCTTGTATGTGTGTGTAACCACTACAGAATTACTTATTGCATGTTGATTCAAGCTCATCCTAGGTAGGTCACTCTGACTTTCTATTTGGGCATTCTACCTTCCAAATGTTGCTTCCCTGTGCCTTTTCTTTAAATACTTCTATGGTAACTGTTTGGATGAGCTCTTTGCTATGATGCATAGACTCTTTGAATTTAAGTGCAGTACTAGACTGGCAATGACATCTGATCAATTTACAGTTGAGTTAGCTCAATGTAACCATAAATTCTGTGCTAACAGTTTCTTTTCTCACACTTCTTACTTGTAGAACTACCTTCCAGCTCTATGCTTTCCAGTAAACTTTAATGTGCAAAAATTTAAATGCAATGTCAATTTCTATCTGTGGTCGTCCTGATTACAAATTTTTGGTTCTTGCTCCTTAGCAATGTTTCTGTTTCTAATTCTTCCACACAAAGTAACCACTTGTGTCTTAGTGGCTTTACTGCCTTACTTAGGGCAAAATCAATTTTATATATATATATATATATATATATATATATGGTACTTTTTTCTGTCTTTCATCAACTCTATTTCTGTTCTCTTTTTCAGATACTGGTTACATGGTCTGATTCTTACAAAACATGTTTCCAATATTAAGCCTGTTTTTTATCCATCTGTATGTCACAGTTATAACCACAAAATTTTTTGTCATTGCTAATGGGATCCAGTACCATATCTTTAGCATATTAGTTTTTAAAAATTCCATAGCTCCTGAAATTTTTAGCAGGAGTTTCAATTTACAATAGAAGATAAAATGGGGTGCTTATTTTGTGTCCATCATTTAGCTAAACTAAATTTTTCTCTTTATTTAAGATCCAGTATTGTCAAATAAAAAATGGCCACCCAGGAAAAAACTGCTCACCACCACCTTCAATGGCAGCAGTCAACCCACAGAAAGCTGTTGAAATATGAGATTCACAGAGAGACCAAGAGAACAACAAGGAAGTACAAATAGTGAGAAGGCACTGCCAGTTCATCAGCCCCATTGGTGGAGGCTGATACTTGCAACATCTGTTTGAACTTAACCCCTTATTTAGTCCATGGGGTAGATTGTTCTAATTCCGCACGTTATGCATTTTTCGAAAATCTCATATTTAGTTAATTCCCGTTAGGAACTCAGCTCTCCAAGTTTTTGTTCCCACTGCTGTTGCCATGTATTGAACTCACAACTCTTTGGGTCAAGTTACTTTTTGACTACTTCAACCAAAATCCTGCAAAAAAATTAAAATTTCCCCTGAAATGTGGGTGTTTGAAATCTTTTGTAAAATTCCAAAAGATTCTGAGTTTTTAGAAAGAGATTTGAATTACAGCATCAGTAGAAAACTAAACCCTTACTTTTTGTCAATCAGCTTAGCTAAACTAAATGTTTATCTTTTTGTTTAACTGTATACAGTAGACACCAAGATGAAAATTTCCAAACTAGAAGGCAAAGTTATGACATTTCTTCCATATATTTTTTGAAAAACTTTGTAAAAAATGGACAAGTTTAGAATATACTTGGAGGAAACAAATGTCAATTTTGCAGTTTATTAGTGATGAAAGATAATTAAATAAATTTATAGTGTATAGATATAAGCATATAAATAAATACCTATTGTGCCATCTACTATCAGTTTGAGCTCTTTCTATCTATTTACCCATTTTTTTGTTTTGAACGTAGTCACTCAGACTTAGATGGTCCATCCACAGGTTTTTGTTTCTTTACTTCTCCACCTGAGTGGTCAACTATTAATTAGCACAGGGTTTTCTTCTCCCCTCCCATGTTGTTATTTAAGGTGATTTAACATCCTAATTATCTGAAGATTGGTTCCCCTGAACGTGTCCTTGGTTTGCTATTATTATGCTTCTATCTAGATTTCCCCCCAAAATATGATGATGTGAAATCTATAAAATCCCTGCAAATATTTCTGAAATGAAATCTGATGCAAGTGTTCATCATGGATGATGATTTTCAAATAAGGTAAATAAATACATAGTTTAAATTCATAATCTTTTTTTGAGATGAAAGGCCTTGGTCTTCCGTGGAAACTAGCTTAAAACCTCATTATAAGGCAAGTTTTTTAGAAGTTATCTTTAATTTGAAGATATAATTGAGATTAATCATTGCAAATATATTGACTACTTTTCCTTCATCTTATTGTAGCATTTTTATCATCAGACAACACAGTTGCTGTCTATCAAACCAAACTGTGTAAAAGCAGAATTAAAAGAAATCCCCAAGATATTAGGATCCAAGTTTCCATCCCATCTGAAGTTACACACCTTTATTTTCTGTATATTTGGTTTAATAGCCAATGAATTGAATAAAAAATATCAAACTTAAATTAAAAACAAATAAACAGTACAATGAAAAGTAGTGAAACAGAATCAAGAAAATCTTATCAAAATATTTGTAATTGAAACATTTTGAAAATCTCTCCAAATTTAAAAATTAAATGTGGTCCAAGAGTTGCACATGTTTTTTTCCCATAATTCTTCATCATGGTGATGATTTTCAAATGAGATATAATCCAATAAATACATATTTTAAATCCATAATTACATATTGGAACCAAAGTCCCTACCTCCATCTTTAGTCCAAGAGTACTGGAAGATTTCCCACAAAATTATGAATATAGGCAAAGCGATTCTGCCCACTATTATAAATGGCACTGAGGTCATATCTTCCTTGACAGATAAGGCAAAGCTCTTTGCATCAATCTTTGCATCAAATTGATTGTTAGCTGACAAAAGCCATCCCCTTCCAAAATTCCCAAATTTTCATTACAGTCATAAGAAAGCATCTGGCTCTGACAAAATCCTTGTGGTCATCCTTAAGAATATCAACACAGAACTATCTCTGATCCTAGCAAAATTATTTAACTGCTGCTTGAATGAAAAATCCTTTCCAAGCCTGTGGAAAGTGTCAAGTGCATTCCAGTTTTCAAGAACGTGGGTGATCACTCATCCCCCTCTCAGTATACACCCATCAGTCTCCTCTAACAAGCTTTTTGAGGTTATAATCAACAAGAAGTTTGTTGAGCACCTAGCTAAGAACAGCCTCTTGAGTGACAAGCAGTACAAGCAGTACAGGTTTCAATCAGCCCAATCCACTGCTGTTGTGTCAACTACCATCACCCACAAAATCAGTGAGGCACTAAACAATAAATAGCATTTGATATTTCAAAGGCCTTTGACAAAATGTAGCAAAAAGGATTGCTGCTCAATCATTGAAAGAGTTTTCTCAATGATAAAGTCCTTCCTAATGGGTAGGTCCCTGAATCTAGTTGTTAATGGTCAGTCTTTCAGGAATCAATGCTGGCATCCCTCAGGATTCACTTCTTGAACCAACCCTCTTTTTACTTTACATAAATAATCTAAGAATCTACTTAGATCAGTTGTAAATATCTATGCCAATACAACAACATATGGATGTACCTCCAAACCTCGTGCTGACCAGAGATTGGCAGCTGATCTCTCTTCCAATTTTGCTCTAACATCTCAGTGGGGGAAAAACTGGTTGATTACATTCATGCCTGGAAAAGGAAATATATATATTCCATCATCGTTGATCAGACGCTGAACTACCGCTAAGCATGATGAATGGATGCCTCCTCGAGGAGGACCTGTGCCTTGATTGTCTATTGGGCCTTAAATTCACTCCAGACCTCAAGTGGAACTTGTGCATGCGATTCATTGCTAGGGATGCAGGAAAAATGGTTGGTTCCCTGTACTGACTCCTCATGCTATCCTTGACCCTTACAAGAACCAGATCAAACCTAAAATAGGGAATTGCTGTCATATTTGGGCAGGAGCAGCCCAGTCCTCACTTTTCAGTCTTGATAGTCTCTCCAAGTTCTTGTGGGTGACAAATTATTTTCCACCTTCAAAACCCTCTCTCACAGATGGGATGTGGCAAGTCTCTAACTGCTCTATCACTATTTCATGGAAAGTGCTTGGACAAACTGTATTCCCTGGTTCTGTCAGTTCAAACCTTCACGGCTAGGACCCACCCTGCCACTCACATTGTAGCAAACTACTTTCATCCCCACCATATTCCTTTGGTGAGAAGTAAGTTTTACTTGAGCAGCTTCTTCCTGCAAAACATTTCTCAGTGGAACCAACTCCCAAGAGGATGCTTCCCCAATCACTATAATCTTAATCTGTTCAAGCCCAGTGTTAACCTTTATCTTCCTCACCTATCCCCATAAAATGTGCTTCTTACTTTGTAACCCTCTACCTTGAATGGCCTCTGGGCCTTTACAGGGTGAACCTCACCATAAAAAAAAAGTCTTTTTGGAAGAATTAACTTAAAATCTTGTCCACTGGGTAGATTTTCAGTTGGGATGGATGATTCCTATTAATCAAAATTTGAATGATTTCTTCTACCTTGAAATTCTGAATTAGAATTTTACTGAGGAATCTAAAAGCTGTATAATAAATGCAAATATCAGTCTGTCACTGTGTCACACTTTTTAAACTTCTAGAGGCCATATCCCAACATAACATATCATTTTGGAATCAGGCTGACTCTGTGAGCAAATTAGAAACATTCTGGGCCAGAACCAGACCCCCAATCCTGAAATTTTGGATCTAATTGTCATTAAATTAAGTGACAGCAGAAGAATTATTGTTGAACTTTTGAAAGGAAACCTTAAATATTAATGCAGTAACTAAATGCAGCAATCAGTTTTGCATTCTTCTGTAGTTTATTGTTGCCTATTGCATCTACTCCTCCCTACCTATTGTGATGAAGGCCCAATCTCGAGCCCTACACAGGAGCTAGCTTAAATGCCACCTGATATGGTGGCTTTTAAGCTACTTATTAAATAAAATAATCCTAAAATAATTTCTTCTTTTAAAGTTATAAGAACTAGAAAATAAATTCTTCAGTAATTAAATGAACTAAAAATTTATGAATACTTTTTTGAGGAACAGTATTTATATTTAGAAATTCTAAACATGTAATTTTTATCTTCCTTTGTAAAGCTAAATATCCAATCTACTGTTTTATATGCAGGAGGAGAATCAGGTGGACTAATCATCTAATTAATTGGGATAGTGTCCAACTGCCTTGAATATACTGAATAATTTCTGGTCAAGAAACTGACAGGTCTATACTGGATCAATCAATTGCTAAATCGATTCCTCTTGTAAATTACAGCAATCACAGAGGATATGATGACATCTTGATGCTCTTATTCAGTGAACTGACAATAGTTTTCAATTGACTGTATTTGAAGTTATAAATGTCTGAAGAAATAATTATGATAAGCAAATCCTTTGTTGTTAATATGAAAAGGATGAAGTGGCATTGTTGGATTAGCACCTTTGATTAAAATTACAGGTGACATGATTTCAGAAAGATTCACTCTCTTTTCCTTTTGACTTTGAGAATGACAACACATACCTTTTTCTTCTTTCAGCAAAACATGAGCGATGTAGGTACTTCAGAGACATCAATTGAAGTTCCTTTCTTTTCTTATTTCTTTGTAAACATGTTTTTGTAATACATTTATTAATGTCTTGTGTGTTTATTACTCAGACTTGCATTAGTGTGCAAAATGTTGTTTGTGGGACAAATAATACTAGCAAATGTAAACCAATAATTCTTTCCATTCTACAACAGCATAATGGTTCTCAGCCAAAAGAAGATAATTCTCAGACTGAGTTCCAGTTTTGTTTGAGACAGTTAATACTGCAATAATCAACAGATACCCTATATTTTCTTTTATGTTTTGTGTCCCTTCAGGACATAGGCGATCATAGCTCTCCACATCTTTCTGTCCCTTGTAGCCCTTAATAAGTTTTGCCTTTTTGTTATTTCTCCTAAACCCTGTCCTACCATCCATTTACACAAACTCATCAAGTACGTTATACACTGCTTTTCTTTAAAGAAACAGTTAAAATTTCTGGGACACATAACGAGGAAAAAAGGCTTGGATTATTTGACATTCACAGGACACATTAAAGGGAAGAGGAAAATAATGAGGGCCGACCTAATGAGCTT
>OZ038487.1:80151082-80191082 GCA_964036315.1 Acanthosepion esculentum | reverse complement strand
GTCTTGTAGATAATCCTGTCATTCTAAGGAAATCTACTTGTAAAAGACATTAAAATAATTAAAACTATTTATAGAAAACAGTTTAAACCAAGTCTCAATCTTATTAACAATGGTTTTGGCATGTTGGTTGACTGTCTTTTAAAGACAGCCACAATATGGAATTATCACCACATCTCATCTAGCACAGATTAGAATTAATACTATTTCTATACAATGAACTCAGAACATAAACACAAGAAAATATACTAACAATGATCCCCTTTAAAATGATTAATGAATTAACTGAAAGTGTTAGGGATAATAATCACTCCAGACAGTTTCTACATTCTCTCAGCTAATCTCAAAATGCAGACATGAATACAAATTTTTACTATGTAACTTAAAAATCAAAAATGGAAAAAATAAATAAATACATAAACAAACAAAATGACAATAAAATAAGCAAAATAAATTAATCCAAACAAATTACCAAATCACACCTGTTAGAATAGATGAAATAGAATAAAAAATAAGGAACAAAATCAATAAATAAAGTAAATAATAAACAAATTAGCAACCTATTATGACCAAAATATTAGACTATAAAAAATCAAAACAAAAAATCAGATGAAAAATAGCTATAACTGTTATATACCAATAAAAAAAAAGAATAAAAAATAATATACTGCATTACTTAAAAATTAAAAACCAAAAAGAGAAAATATACAGTGTAATAAATAAATAACAACAAGTATAATAAATTTTTGATAAGAGTATTATAGTAAATTTAAAACCTCTAACCTGATAATGAGCAATAACCATTCTCCAGTTGCTGCGGTTGTTGATAGAACCAATGTTGTGTATGAGTTTAAATGTCCCATGGAAGAATGCTCTTCTAATCCACATACATATATTGGATTTACAACCACCCTGCTCTCCAGAAGGTTAACTTTGCATCTAAATATTTCTAGCTCCATTAAACAACATATTATGTCACATACGGTTTCCCTTATGCAATCTGATATGCATAAAATACTTATAGAAATACTAAAATTACAGATAAACATACAGACATTAGACGCCTTAAAATCTTAGAAGCATTACATATTAAAAGCAAAAAACCTCTTATTAATCGTATAGATTACAATATTTCTGGAAACATCTTACAATGTTTATAATATATTTAAATTTTATAACGTATTCTTCGATCTTTTGGCTTGTATAATAAAAATCTTTTTCACGCCGTCACATGATAAAAATCCTTGCCATGCACGTGATAACATCATCGCGTCTTTTGAAATGAAAAGGATTTTAACGTTTATTTAGTTTGTAAAAAATGTAGCAACATGATTACGCTACAAGACAATTGGCAAATGTTTTTAAAAAATTTTGACCCTGAAGATGAACAATGATGTTCGAAAGTACTAGGTTATCGTACAGACAATTCTTATTTCGATATCATTTTCAAATAAAAAGTCTCATTAGAAAATATGAGAAAATTCAAAAGAAAATATGCAGGACGATGTTGTCTTTAACATTCAACACAACATGTTTAAAAGAAAAATTGCTGCCAAATTACACACATATATACTCAAATATATTATATGAATAAATTATATATAATACATCTAGTCCAATATAGTCCTTCTGGAAGATGAAACCTATTACACAGTTTTTTCACTTTATAATTCAATATTGAGTGTAGGTGTTAATAAAATAGTGCTCAATGTAATATAACAGAGCTATTAAGTATATAATATTAAATATACATTATTTTCCTGACTGGTAGCATGACTTGGAGTTAAATGGAATACTGTTGTCATATTTGGGCTGGAGCTCTCCGGCCTTGATAGAGTTCAAAAGAGTCTTCGAACCCTTGTGGGTGATGAATTATTCTCCACTCTTCAACCTCTTTCCCATGGGTGGGATGTGACAAGCCTGTCGTTGCTCTACCGCTAATTCCATAGAAAGTGCTCAGATGAACTACCAGGCAAACCTTCACAGCCAGCAAGAACATGCCATGCCACTTACATAGTAACAAACCACCAACATTCCCTCCATATTCCATCAGTGAGAAGTAAATTCCACTCGAAGTGCTTCTTTTTGCGAACCACTGCTCTGTGGAACCAACTTCCAACAGGATGTTTTCTTGATTACTACAACCTTAATAGGGTTAACTATTATCTTCCACTCCTATACACACAAATGGCCTTCAAATATAACCCACTACCTTGAGTTGTCCCTGGGCCTTGTAAAGGGTGAATGGTATTTTAAGTGTTTGATATTCATTAATAATATGTATATATATATATATATATATATATATATATATATATATATATATATATATATATATACATATATATATATATATATATTATATTCTAATAGTAAAGATTTTGTTTTGCCATAACAAAAGGGTTAACCATATTTCTTTAGGATAATGCGTTCAAGACAAGCAGTCTTTGTAATTAAAATGCTCAATAATAAGAAATAATATATAAATAGCAAACAAAGGAAATGAAATGTTCAATTAATCTTCCTGATTCAGTGTTTTATAGAAAGATTGTAAAATAAGATTGATAAGCAGATACCATTTCCGCAAGACTCTGAGTTTGCAAGCTAAGTTCGAACATTTCATTTTATTTGTTTGCTACACTTAGATTGTATAGAAAAATAGCTTCATTTACTTAAAATGCAAAAAGTAGCAATACATCTAATATTTTCTTAAAATAGACCTTACATCAAATACTTTGACATCTTTACCAAAAATAATTGAATAGCAGAAGCAAAGAATGGAAAAATGAAATATATTCAATCAGAATGGAAAAGATAAAAATCCAATATGGCTGGTAACTCTTATTTGCCCTTTTTTTTCTAACAGACAACATTTAAAAAGGTCCCTTAACACAATGTTAATTTCTTTGTCATCAATCATACATTTTTTTCTTTCATAGTGTTCAGAACAACTCCCATGGCTAAATTTGGTGTTTCCATTTTTGATGTGTTTAGTTGCTTCAAAACAGCAAAATATAAAAAGTAATGGATAAAACAGGATGTATCTTGTGCTTATTTTTATTTTCCATATTGATTTTTTAATGCAAATATTTTGAGCAGTTATTTTTGTGTGTGCACTCTCTGTCTGACTTGTGTACAAGAAAGTAACATGTAATATGTCCAATGTTGTATTAAGAATATTATATATACTTCAAATTTCTCATTGTTTCAAGGAAATTTATTCAAACAGGAAATTATTTTCCATTCTCACCTGAATAAAATATCTGTATGCTAGTCAGTCATAAATATTCTGATAGAATTTTCAAAATCTTTGACCATTTTGCGATGCAATAACAGACATTTCCCTAATTAACAGTAAGACCTGATCCAAAGGAATACAGGCAAACTGCCTTCAGGGATCCACTCCGGGTTTTATGTCTGGATTTAATTCTATAGCCTTTTTCATGTTTTGGATATGACTGCAAGGCAGCAGAAGTTCAAAATCAGAGTTTTCCTGTCAAGCTACATCTACCCAAAACATCTGGTTATGAGGTGCCAGTTTTCTGCTTTCACCCTTTCTCCAGCTTATATCTATGTATATATATATTACAGAAATTTCGAAATGGCATTCTGTACTGTTTGGCATTCACACTGGAATCTCCAATAAGAACATTTCAGAGTATTTGGGTGTCACAGTGCAGAGGATTCAGAAAGAGCTGGATGAGTCTAATGGTGATGATGAAGGTGTTTGGAGTGATCACTCATGATGACAATGTTATGCTTCCAGTCATCTTCCCACAGGGCCTCAGACTCAACACAGAGGCCTACATCAAATGCCTTGAGGTGGTAGTGATGCCCTGTGTGAAGTGGGTGGCTGCTGCTGGAGGACCCTATGTCTGGCAAAAGGACTCTGCACCATGCCACACAAGCATGAGAACCCAGTCATGGCTGTTAGCCAATTCCTGTGACCACACCACTCCTTACATCTGGCCACCTAACTCCCCAGACTGCAACCCCCTTGATTATTATGTGGAGGGCACAGTTGAGCAAGAGACCAACAAAACTCCTTGTCACACCAAAGATGAACTGAAGGCAAGAATTATGGCAGCATAGTTGCAAGAGATTCTGAAGATGGCTGTAGGCTGTGGTTGAATCTAATGGTGATTTTATTGAATAAATTTACTCTTTAGTATTTCAAGATATTTTTGTCTAATTTTGGTAAATATATCTGTTAAAATGAGTTGTCAGTTTTATTTTCATTTTTTAATAATTTAAATGACAATTTACCCATCGCACCCTATATATATATATATATATATATATATATATATATATATATATATCACTAAAACTTACAATGTGTGGGTGGTGCAACAGATAATGGCTCAAAATTGGAAATTGGAGAGCTGAATTCCAATTACAATCTGGTTCATTATATTCACTTACATGCCAGTACCCTTTGGAAAGGTATGAATCCACCATTTCTCCCCCTAGCTACAGGTTAATTAGTAAGACTTTTATCAATAAATGATTATTATCTCCCCAAAATTCTTACAAACTAAAATTAATTCCTGGCTTTAAATAACTTGCAAAAGCATGATAAACTGTAAAAAATATTGCTTAACATTAAAACCTACATGCTTTAATAACTCAAAGACATTTTTAATCACTGATCTGAGAAAGCAACTGTATACAGCTGACAGCTTAAATATTTTGGTTGGGGCATTACATTGAAACTATGGTCCCCATATGATCACATGTTAAGTAATGTTAACGCTTGTAAGTACCTAGATGGATGACTGTAAGTACCTAGATGGAATACCAGGTGAGTAAGTTTGGTTGTGCAAGTAATAGATAATGGCTCAGAATTGTTAATTGGAGAACCAATTTCCCATTGTGTTCATTATATTCACTTATGTGTAAATGCCTTTGGGAAAATTATGAATCCACTTCTTCTCCACCCAGTTATGGGTTAATTAGTAAGACTTGTAACCATTATTATTTCCCAACCACAAAAATTCTCTATGATCTACAAATAGTTTTTGTCTCTAAATAACTTACAAAAGGTTGATAAACCATAGAAAACATGTGAATGAATCAATCATGAAGAGGTTCAGCACCATCCATGACATCCCTATGAAAGTCGCAATCTGATGAGACAATTTAAGTTTAATGTTTTGGCTTTGAAGCAATTTGTGGTGTTGGACAAGACCTAGTATAGTTTATTCAATGTTCAATTTCTTTATCTGCTACAGTCAATTTATTATAACTGATCAATATACCAAAGTATTTGAAGTGTTTAGTATGTACTAATTTGACATTCTGAATTTTATGATAGATAATGAGTGAATATAACCTGATTCACTTAAATATTAAGTTGGCTAATAACTTTATTTATTTTTTGTAATCAGATGGCATTAGTAATGTTTAGTTTTTAGTATATATATATATATATATATATATATATATATATATATACATTCATATATATATATATATATATACATATATGAAGAAATATAGTCTTAAAATGTGCTATATTTATGGGATAAAGTGCTCAATATCAGAGATAGAGCGTGTGTAAATATAAAAGTGGACATGGAAGTCAGCACTTAGAGGCGACAGTCTGTTTCATGCTAGCGCAATCGTCAGGCAACTAGTGCTAGCACTAGTTGTCTGACTTCCATATATATACATATATATACATATATATATATATATATATATATATATATATATATATTTATTTGAAATATAAAATATTATATTATAATAGGATATAAAATATTATAATAGGATAATAATATATATTTATATATATATATATATATATATATATATATATATATATATATATATGCTGGATTCTCCCATTGTTTATCAATGTATGATGGTCAAGCAACTCAGTTCCTAGCAACCAACAGCCACACACCAACATATGATTTGATTATAGTGGTGAAGGCTTTGTGCAGAACCATCCACACTGTTTGAAGGTCCGAATACAGAGACCTGGTGCACCACATGCTACAAGGTCTCCAAACAACCCTCCACAGGTTTTGAATTCAGAGTTGTCCTTCTCCTAGACCAGTTGCAATCCAAGGCTATAGAACCCAGTCTGTCCTGCTATTTACCCATAGCTGGTAGGGGGGAGAAGAAGAGGATTCATACCTTTCCCAAGGGTATTAGCATGCAAGTGAATGTGATGGATTCGACTAGAATTCAAACTTGGCTCAGTGCTGCTATCCATTACTCCACCGTGCCTCCTCATTATATATGATATAATGATATATCCTTTTGTATAATTTTATATATCAACAAACAATATTTATAAAAATAGTATAACCAATTGGAAAAAAAGTTTTTGTGATGCATTTCATCCATTAGGATTTCATCAGACTGATTAAATTATTTTCAGATAGAGTGTAGGAAGAAAATGAATAAAAAATAAAAGGAAAAACTATTCTTAGCTGACACTTTTCATCCTCTGAGGGTCTCCTTGATAGAGTCCCTGAAAGAGAGAAAAATTCATTTTTTTCATATATTGCTATTGTGACATTTGGTCTTCTTCAGGGGCCTGTCAATCTGGCTAACCATCAAGGAATTTTTAAATGAATGCTTTATTTAATCTACAAGGGTTAGATTGTTCTCCTTTCAATGTCCATATCTAGGGATATCTTGTCATGGAATTTTTTTTAAGTACCACTCAGTTATTGCTAGTCCTGTTTCCACTGAGTCTGTACTAGTTTATCCAGGGATTGAACTCACTATTATAATTCACAAACCAATGATCTAGGGTATTGTTCTTTGGGAAAATCCTGGTGGAAGGACTTGGAGCTTTGAATTTAATGTTCTTACTGCTGGTGGCTGCTTCCTTGTTGTTATGCTTGAAGCCACCTGAAGAAGACTGGAGGGCATAATGGTTGAAACACAGTGGTAATAACAACAAAGTTGATGACATTAGTTTAACTGTAAAGTAATGTATCATGCCAGAAATCCTGACAGAAAGATAATGTGGTCTTGTGTCAAAGGAAGTGTTGTAAATTATTTAGTCATATTTGAGCTTCTTGTTTTCCTGAAATTACTTCCTATGATTTAATAAATGGAGCAAAAACAAATTAAGCAAGTATAGATTTTTTCTTTTTACTCAATGTATTTATCAAACACACACATATTGAACTTTTAATACAGTTGTGTTTCAGTAAATGGGATACTAATTGAATTCATGCATGTAGTAAATTCATTATTGCAAAATTCCATTTATTTCTTCTGAAATATTATAATCTCTTATTTTCATTTGAACATATTAAATAAAATTTTTGCAGGAGAATTAAAATTAGAAGCCAAACTGATTCAGGCAATCTATTGAACAAAGGTTCTCTACATATAAGTAGATACTGAATATTCAGTTGTAATTTGCAGTTATGCAATAAATAGTCTGCTATACATTTGCCAATTTGAGCTGAATATTTGGTTGTCATGTATTTGCCAATTTGGGAGAGATATTCAATTGTCATATTATCCTTTTGGGAGGAATATTCAGTTGTCATGCATTTGCCAAATTGGAAGGAATATTCAGTTGTCATGCATTTGCCAAATTGGAAGGAATATTCAATTGTCATGCTTTTGCTCATTTGGGAGGAATATCCAGTTGTCATTGTTATAACTCACTCCTAGCAATTATAATATGTCTTGCTTAGGCTACTTGCCATGACATCATTTGAATTCTTCCTGACTGCCTCCAGTGGACTTCTACTGACTCACTTTTAGTTCTTTATTTAAGGCATCTTGCCTAGTTCATTTGTGTTACCGGGGGCATCTTATTTGCTCAAAACAGTCATACATTTGCCTATTTAGGAGCAGTATTTAATCCAAACTCTCAAATTAATTAGTTAAGCTTAACACTTGTGGTGAAAAAATGCTTTTAGGACACAATATTGAAATATTGTGATTTAAATAATAATAATAATAATAAATATATATATATATAATACATGTGCCCATATGTAATAAAACTCATGAATTAAAAAAATGAAATAGTGAAAGTTGTATATGTAATTACTTCAAGTAAAAAAAGGTGAAAATTTTTTAAAGAAAAAAGTGTACTTGTCAGACATCTTTGCTAAATTCAAGTCTGTGTTAAAATAATACATAAAAGGTTAATGGTCAGGGTGGAATTGAACCAGGGAACAGTAGTATTAAAAAGTGATCAATACATGTCCAAAAAAAAATAACATGTAGAGCTTTTAACTTTAAAAATTAGGAGATCAGTTAATTTGGCTACCTTAGTTTCAACCTTATGGCATTCTCAGAAAATTCTCCTTAAGCTCATATGAGGCTAGTTAAAAAAGTATGTACATTTCAATTAACCCACCGCCGATACATTTATAATACCCTTGTTTTTCTCCCCCTTCTTCTTCTTCTTTTTTCTCTTTCCTTCTTTGCATCCTCCTCCTCCCTTTCTATCACACCCAATGCCATGTGTTTGTTTATTTATTTTAAAAAATAATATAGCATTCATTGTTTTTTTAAAATAAAGCATTTGGAGGTCAATTGATAAAAATTGCTGTAAGGTTCAAACCAAGGTAGTGAAATCAACTTTTTATTTATTTTTAAAGTTACATATATATATATATATATATATATATATATAGGAATTGCAATGTTACAGAGTTTTAGGAAGAAAGACAAAGAGATGCATATATTGTGGTAGTCATTTATTGCTGGTCCTACATAAAACTGCTAGCGTACACACACACACACATACACACACGCACACACACACACACACATACACACACACATATATATAATGAAAGTGTACACATATTTAGAAAGTGATAGGGGTATGTCTCACTGCCCCCTAAAGAATTATTATTAGTGTTTCTAACTCATCAGCTATCTCAAATGGTTGGAACCAGTTATGGTGGAGATTGTCAAGAGTCTGGAATCTTTTTGATACCACTCATATATTGAACTTTTGATGAATGAAGTTGTATATAATCCAATACTAATTCATTTGCTTATTAGGGATGAATATTCAGTTGTCATACATTTGCTGTTCAGAGGTTTTGTGGCACACTGTGAACCATTTCTCTGTTATCAGTTCTGAAAGGTGTGGCTGATTCTGCACAAGCCTTCACCCCTCCAATCAAATCTCCCGTGATAAGAAGTATTTCTAATGGGCACATAAATTTAGTACAAATGTCCTTGGATAAAAAAGCAGCATCAGTAAAATTCTTGTCTGAAAAACTGTACAAACAATAAATGATGCCGTATTGAAATTTTTCTCGGCTTAATTAAAAAGATTTGGAAAGAATACATTCATAATTAAAAGAAAAAACTAGCAATTATATGCTCATTAGAAATACTTCTCACATTCTTTTAATGAATGAGGTTTCAACAATGCAGGCTAGACTACACACAGGTGATTTTACTGTAGTGGTGAAGGCTTGCATAGAACCAGCCACACCTTTTTGGAAGAACTGGTGACAGAGAAATGGTGCACAGTGTGCCACAAAGCCTCTCAACAGCCTTTTTCAGGTTTGAATTCAGATTTTTTTCTCCTAAACTAGCTGCAATGCAAGGCAAGAAAGTTTAGTCTGCTCTACTGTTTAACCCATACCTGGAGGATGATAGATTCACTCCTTTTCCAAGGCCATCAATGAAAAGAGAATGAAATAGAATCAACCAGAATTTGAACCTGGCTCTGCAAATTCACTTTTTGTACTGATAGCTATTACATGTTGAGATCATATATATATATATTCAACGTATGAGGGCGAAGCAGCTCAGTTCATAGGAATTGACAGCCAGACACCAACACATATGATTTGATTTTAATGGTGAAGGCATTGTGCAGAACCAACCACACTTTTTGAAGGGATAAATACAAAGACCTGGTGCACTATGTGGCACAAGGTCCCAAAATGACCCTTTGCAGGTTTTAAATTCAGAGCTGTCTTTCTCCTAGACCAGTTACCAACCAAGGCTATAGAACGCAGTCTGTCCTGCTATTTACCTATCGCTAGAGGGAGAAGAGGATTCATATCTTACCCAGGGGTATTAGCACGGAAGTGAATGTAATGGATTTGATTGAAATTTGAACTTGGCTCTACGATTCCTCAATCCAAGCCGATATATATATATATATATATATATATATATATATATATATATATATATATAAGTGTGTGTGTGTGTGTGTGTGTGTGTGTGTGTGTGTGTGTGTGTGTGTGAATAAAGAGCAAAGGAAAACTTATCTTAGCCAACACATTTTGTCCTCTCGCGGACATTATCAAGGCAAATATAAGGAATTTATTTTGTAACAAGTATTTATAAACAAAAGTAAAAATGTTAGTTTTTCAGAATTTTTAAATTTAAGAGACTCTCATAAATATTCATGAAGTTAGCTGAAATGTTTACGTAAATTATGGCGGATGATAAGTGACATAATTTAATGTCTAATAAATGAAAGTGAGTAAATTATGTTATGGTTAAATTTTCTTTTCTGTTTTTTACTTTTGTTTATAAATACTTGTTGCAAAATAAAATCCTTATATTTGCCTTTTACAGATATTTTAGTTATATCTGAAATTTTACACACACACAATCTCTATTTGAACACTTCCCAGATAGGTAAATTATTTATATTCAGACTAATGGACTCATCTTTTTTGTTATTATAATGTTTCGGCCACTGTATTCTCTGGCTTTCTTCAGGTGGCTGTCAATCCAGGTAACCTTCATGGAATTTTAAACTGAACTGTTTAATCTATAGGAGTAGAATGTTCTCATTCTATTTTCATGTCTAGGGATATCTCATCTTGTTCTTATTTAGTTTATTGTTCAGTTATTTATATGACTTTAAGTCTGTACTACTTGGTCCAGGGATTGAACTCACAATTACTATGCCGCTAAATGATTTAATCCACTGGGCTATTTTCGTGTGGGACAATCCTGAAGCTAGAACTTGAATCCTTAATCTTAGTTTTTTTTCTTTCCTGCCAGCTGCTGAATCTTTTACTACTGTTTCTCTTTTCTTATAAGACAGAAGATTTTAGTTTAATGAAAACTATTGACAAAATTAAAGTGGAAACAAATTAAGAACAAATTATATTAATCATTGATTATATTTTTAAATTAAAAAAATATTTTCCAAATATGCTGTAATTTTTAAAATTTGGTTGATTCTGGTTGGCATTTGGAAAATAATTCCTTAAAAATTAACTGACAAATGTGCTGCAAATTAATAAATGTTTAAATGATAGACTGAGCAAACTTATATAAAAGCAATTATCACAGATTTCATGATTGGTATAAGCAATTAAATATTGGCAACAGATCTGAATCTAATTAAATGCATTGATTAGATTTTCTTTGTCATACAAGTTTCGATAGACAGACTATATAAGGTGGTATCAAAAAGTGCCCCAGCTAAACAGATTGTATTTGGCACTATCCAACAGAAATTCATGAGTCAGTTTGCTAATAGCCTTCCTGCTATCTAACCATCATATAATAATTGTGCATGTCCCTACTTTTGTTAGGTCCTTAGTTTCACATGACCAATACACAGTGCCAAAACTTCATAAATAATGGACTATTCCATTTTGATCATGTGGAAAGAGAAAAGATATATCAAAGACACTACTTGGTTTCAGTGAAAAAAAGAAAGAAAGATAGATGTGTTTCACGTAACTTCCTAACACCTTGTAAATAATGGACTGTACCATTTTGATTGTTTGAGAAGACAAAAGACATATCAAAGATGCTACTTGGTTTCAAGGAAGAAATGAAAGAAAGAAGGGAAGTTTAACGGCTGTTTAAATGAAATGGAAAAATTACCAATTTCAAATCTTTTTTATTTATATCTCCTTACTTCTTAAAATAATGACCATCATTGTTATTACAATATTTTGTTAAAGTTGTTAAGCTCAAATATTAAATGGTGCAATAGGGAATACCTACAGATATTTTATTGTCATAGGACGTGCCATGAGCTTCTTCAGTCATTAACTGAAAAATTAAGATTCATCAGAAATGTAAAATAGGGAAATTGAAATTTTCACTGATCTTCTGAGTTGTTATTATTATTATTATTATTATTATTATTATTATTATTATTATTATTATTATTATTATTATTCATGGATCTTCACCCCTTTTCCAGCTTATATATATATTTGTCCTCTGAAGTAAAATGCACATATACACACACATACACACACAGATACATGCACACATAGAGGGTGCGATGGGTAGATCATTGCCATTTTATAGTTTTAATTTCGTGCATGTGCACTGTTTGTTTTTGATGCTGTCAACTGCACAGTATAGTAGGGTCAATTGGGCACCACCTGTGAGAAAAAGAATACCACGATGCTATTCACTCTGCCAGAAATTTGGAAATGGCCTACCATAATGCTTGGCATTTGCACAGGAAGCTCCAATGCATACATTTCAGAGTCCTTGGGTGTCGATCTGGGGACAGTGCAGAGGATTCAGAAAGACTTGGACGAGTCTAATGGTAGGGCAGCTTGGAAGACTCACTCTGATCATTCTGATAAAAAAAGAACTCCCGAATTTGTTGGTCAGGGCTTCAGACTTAACATGGAGGCCTACATCAAGTGTCTTGAGGAGGTATTGCTGCTTTGAATTAAATCCAGACAGATAACCGGGAGTGGCTGCTGCAAGACCTTATGTCTGGCAACAGGATTCTGCACTATGTTACACAAGTAAGAAAACCCAGACATGGCTGTCAGACAATTTCTGTGACCACTTCACCCATCACATCTGGTCACCTAACTCCTCAGACTGCAACCCCTTGATTATTATGTGTGGGACCCAGTAGAGCAAGAGACCAACAAAACTCCTTGTAATGCCAAAGATGAACTGAAGGCAAGGATTATGGCAGCATTCACCAAATTAAACAAGGAGACAGTCCAGAAGAGTTGCAGAAGACTCTGAAGTCATCTGGTGGACATGTTTGAAGCCAATGTTGATATTATTGAATAAATTTACTCTTTAGTATTTTAAAATATTTTTGTGTAATTTTGGTAATTATATCTGTTAAAATGAGATCCTAGTGTTATTTTAATTTTTACATAATTTAGATGACAATTTTTATTTTTGTGTTTGTCTTTCATAGGTTAAGTAGACATAATAAAACAGAATTTTGTTTTCTCCTCCATATTTCATTTCTGATGAAGCTTAAATAAAAGTGAAACATGTTAAATTTATAAACATTTCTTATTTGTTCCTTATCCTAACATTCTAATCCATATTTGTTCCAGTTCATATATATATATATATATATATATATATATATATATATATATATACACACACACACACACATACACACACACACACACACACATATATATATATATATATATATATATACAGGTAGTAATCCACTGGTATAATCCAGGTGAGTCTTATTAACACAACATAGAATTTGAAATATGTTAAAACTGACTCACAAAAGGCCACTCAATGTTTATTTTCCTTAGACAGAGCAAGGTTTCTTTACAATTGGAATTAAGATACCTTTAGTTAATGACCATTTTCACCTATGAATTCTTATTTTATAATTTGCAGGATTTTTCAAACTGTTTATGGTATCAGTTTGTAGTGGGATACTGGTTAGTTGGGTAAAGAACGAGAGAGAGGGCGTTAGGGGAGACCTAGTGGGAAATATGGCAGAAGAAGGCACCTTTATAGGAATTATATTATGGAGATAGGAGGGCCTGGGTAGAGGAGGGAAGGGTAAACCAATGAGTTGACATATATATATATTTGATGCAAGGCAATCTTCTTACTCTTTTTTATATATTTTCCTTGTGCCACACTATGCTTAATTCAGTAAATGTCAATATGATTGCCATATCGTGAATGACCTTGCTTCTCTTGGCTCAAATTGGAAAACTGACTCCAAGAAATGATTTGAAATGCTGTTTGAAGTTGCTAGTATCAGTTCTTGTTCATTCCATAAAGGAAGAGATTGCAAGCTCAGGTGGAGACCAATCCTGTACAATTCTCTCCAACTGGAATCCAAACCAATTCATAAATTCTAACTGGAAATAGGAGACAGATCAATAAATATTTAGGGAAGAGAGGCATTTTTAGCAATGATTAGTTTGTCAATGTTGTAGCTTTGTGATAATTGGTAGTAAATTGATTGGAATAGCAAGACACTTTGGTCGGTCAGGAAATGGAAATAAAAAAGAATGACAAAGCTTAATTAATCACTTTGTTTTCAGTTCAGTTAGCTGAATGTTGTCATTACAATGTTGACTAGCATGAACTCAAGCCATGGAGACAAGAGGTCAGTGTGTGAGGAAGTTGATAAATTATGTGAACTAACTGCAGTTCTTCTAAGGTTCCATTCCAAGCTGAAATGGTTGAATCTGGTTCCATGAAGTTTCAGCCAAATAGTGTTGCCATGGAAGCAGAATCCATCAGAGAAGTATCATTACACTTTAGAAATCAACTAATTCTTCCACAAGCAAAAAGCAATTTGGTTTCATGGGCATAAATATAGGAGAGAATGATCTAGTCAAATATTGAGAGAAGTTTGTAAATTGTTCCTTGGCGCCTCTTGATAGGGCATCTGTTGAATTTAAGTATCTACTTAATAATTATTTATTCAACTTAGTCTGGCACAAGGTCTCAATAGAAGAGTACTTTTAAGAATTGAACTCAATCTACTTGTATATTGGTCTGTTAACCATTGTGTTATGATAGTTACTCAAAATGTTGATATTTAATAAAACTTAATATGATAGGAATGTAGGAAGATTGTATTGCACCAAACTGTCATGTTTGGATATATCTGCCTTGAAAATGAAGTCGTATGTAACTATACTAGGAAATACCATAGATATGAATCAAATTTAATGTCCATTAGAAATGATGGAAGAAGAGTTGATCTGTGGTGACCCTAAATATATATTAGGCTTATGATAAGAAATACTAGGCATTGTGGAGTAATGGATAGCATCTCGGATTGAGGAATCAGAGAGCAGAGTTTGGATTCCAGTTGGATCCATTACGTTCACTTATGTGGTAATACCCTCGGGAAATGTATGAATCCTTTTCTCCCCACAGCTATGGGTGAATAGCAGGACAGTCTGGGGTCTTTAGCCTTGGGTGGCAACGGATCTAGGAGAAGGAAAAACTCTGAATTTGAAACTGGCTTTGCTCCATCAGGGTCTCACTTAACCTACTTAGGGAGCCCTTCTCCTCTTCTTCCTCTTCAGTCCTTGAGTAACATATTAACTCAGTATAACATCAGAACCTTACAAGACCAAGGAGGTAACCTGAAAGCCACAAAATCCAGAATTGGATCTCAGAAGATGTCAGTGGGTGCATCAACATAAACAAGGAAGTAAACCCAGCTGAATATACATGCAGAAGACAACTGGAAGTTATATAAATAAACATTCAACTTAGGAAGGAAGAAGGTAGAATCCCTCAAACCCTGGTAAGAAAAAGATTGATATTTGATAAATAACCCAAAACCACATACCCCTGATTCAGTCAATGTTAATTTGACAGAATCCATAAGTGAATAAACATTAATTTAGTCTTGTATTCTTATCAGATGTTACTAACCTAACATTATAATACAAATTCTTGATTTTACTTTGCATTAATATTAACTAAGTCAAATGGGAAATATATAAAGTTTGTGTTACACCAATGTTCCAAGTGGGGAGAACCTCTCTAAGGAATGAGATGAGAAAAATTGTGGGAGAATCCATTTTGCCTAGAAAATCAGCATTCAAAATGCTGTTTTTTTAATTTCTTTTTTTTATCTAGGACTGAAAAGTACCAATTGGGATTGTTAGGAAAATGTTCAACCATCTCAGCCCTAGCTTTTTTGTTCACCTTCATAAAACTTTGGGTCAAGTAACTGAGTTTTTAATTGAAATTTTAAGCAAATAAGATAAAAATTCTAAAGGCTTTCTGAGGTAAATTGTAACTGGAGTTGAAACTTGGCTTTAACAATCTGAACCCGAAGACAAAACTCTGTCAAAACAATGGTTGTCCAAAGGTGGAAAAAGTCCATCCAAAACAAACACAAACTGATCAGATGCATGAACCAAACAATATGTGACCCTATCTACTCCTGTCACTTGAAATGTGTTCTGATACCTTTGGGGATGATTCCTGCTAAAGTGGCATAAATCTAGTCATTTTTGTAGTTGGCCACTGTTTCCACAGTGAAAGATTTCTTGTTCAGCTATGCTGCATCTCCTCCAAAGTTTTTGTCCATGTGCTAAGCCTTGAGAGTATTTGTCATTGAATCATGTATGGTTTTAACCGTAAATCCTCTTTCAAAACGCTCTTTAGTGGGCAATCCGAAATATCCAGCTCTTTTGCCATCTTCCTCATGCTTTTTTATGGATTTCTCTTCACTCCCTTCTTAACAGTTTCACTGACTTACCTGTTTTGAACTGAAAGATTTCTTTCTGGAATTTGATTTTGTCAGGTTGTTTGGTTCACTTGAAACTTTTTCCACACATTAAAAACAGTTTTACTGTAAATATTCAATTATTTCATAACTTTGCAATTCTTTATACCAGCCACTTTCAAGGCAACAATTTCATGATTTTTGTTTGAGTGGACATATTTAATTAAACTGTAAACAATAAAACAAAAGAATGTTATGAAACCGTATGCAAAATTTGAAACTATTTTATGAATTGGTATGTTTCAATTTATATTGAAATAATGGGCAAATATTTATGCTACATCCAGTATATCATTATGTTCTTGTCTATCTACATCGCTCTTTTCTAATAAATTAATCTTTCCGTAGCTTCATCAATATTTATATGTATCTACATCTGTTTGAATATATTTATTAGACTAATAGATGATTTATATGTGTTATATAGGAATAAAGTGTCGTTGCCGAGACTGGAGTTTAAACACAGATCACCAGAGTGAAAACACAGGTGATTCCATTTTGAATTAAGTAGATCGCGTGACCATAAAGGAAACGCATAAATAGGAAGTAGCATGATGTCTAAACGATCACTATTTCTACACTATCCTCTATTACTATACAGATCACTATCCTCTATACTATTCCCTATACTATTTCTCTATATTGGTCACTATTTCTACACTATCTTCTATTACTATTCGGATCACTATTCAGTTGTTACTTTTTGAGTGAGTATTATTGAGCAAGTACTATTAGTGCGAGTGTTATTCGAAGCATCTGATACCTGAATTGTTCAATGGCATTACTATAGTTGTATCTGCAATTACAAAGTCTCTACTACAACAAGCATTATGAAAGTGACAATGAGTATTTGTTGACATTATAAGAGTGGTAATGAGTGTTTATTGTTTGACATCACAAAAATATGAATGGAATGAAAAAAATATAATGCATTTAATTTTTACACTATTCAGGCTAATATTTATGCCACACGCCCAGTATATTAAGTCTGTTGTCTTCATCTTTGTGAAGATGGTTTCTGGTTGTCAGATCTGATAAAGTAATTTATTATCCATCCAGTTGTAAAATATCCCAATGCATTTTCCTTACACACAGTTTTGTCTTTCTTTTTGAAGAAGCCAAATCCAACAGATATTCAGTCAAATAACATCGTTTATATGCTTTTCCACTTTGTCTGATCATCTCCAAGTAAGTGAGTCTGTTTATTATTATATACTCGGAATAGTACTGGACAAGAGTAAATTAACAAGGTCAAGGTAATATCTCTATAATCCCGACTGTGTTGATTTATTATTTAGACCAATATACTCACCAGTCTTAGTCACCTTTGTATCACTTGTCCGTTTCTTCTACTAAATCAGAGTATGTAACTTTTCATTACAATGAGACCCAGGGATTGAACTCATAACTTCCATGGAACCAAATTTACTTTGACTAATGCTTTAATCTCCTCAGTTATGTATCAAGCAACAGAAAGGTAAATAAGACAGGTGAGTATAAATATGTATGAAATATCCCCTAAGTATTAGATGACAAATATTTGAAGAAGTCCATAGAGGACAATGGCTGAAATGTTGTCAGTATAACAACCAAGATAGGCATGCTGGACCTAAAGCCTATAATAATTGTATTCATATATTTTGAATAATGGCAGGCAGTGAATATTTTCGTTTGTTAAGGTCACATATTTTTTCTCTCTGATTCAAATGATTTTCTAAATAATGATACAAAAGTGGTTAATGGTTATTGGCACCAGGAGTGGAATTGGAGAGTCAAGTTCAAATCCCAGTTTGGTCTACAGAGTTCATTTTATGTTTTCACTAAGGTCCTTGGGTATCTAACTATGAATACATTTACTCTCCCACTAGCTGCTGATTAAATAACAGGGTAGGTTATATATCTAGATTTGGTTAGGAGCCAGTTGAAGAAAAAATCTAATGTGAATTCCAAAGTACTTTGTGTTTTCTAGAAATCGCTTGCAAGAAATGCAGGCAGTTTGGTATGTGGTAGAGATGGTAATAATGGCTATAGTAGACTATGGCCGTTGGTATTTTTTTCTTTGGGCTAAAACTATCCATTCCTGAGAGGATCCAGTTGGTGATTAGGGAGGCAGTTCTGGTAATTCTGTTTTTGAACAAAACTGAAAGGTGAGTTTCTGGAATACATGGTTTGAAAAGTTGTCCCAGTCGCTTTGGTGCAGTGAAAGATCATCCTGTGAAATAGCAGATCAGGGGATATTTCTTTCAGTTTGGTATCAATTTTAACTTTGGCAAGTGAGTAGTCAGAAGTGGCCACATCTAGGAAGTTTGTGTGATGTTCTTTTGTATCAGGAATATGAGTGAGCTTATCTACTTTTTTTCACACACACACACACACACACACACACACACACACACACACACACACACACACACACACACACACACACACGTTTTTGAAGATATACAGCACATGTCAAGTTCAGGCCATAACAATCTGATCACATTTTAAACAATGTTCATGTGTTAAAAAAAAATTTCTTGAATATTATTTGCTCAATTTTGTCTTACCAGACTTTGAATTATGGCACTTTGTGCCCTCCATATGTTTTGATGGATCATTCAACCACCTGATGAACATTAATGAATGTTCTCAAATTTAAAAGCATTGATAAACTAATGACACCATTGCTCTTGTATATAAAAATGTGCAACAAAATAAATCCTTACATTTGCATTGATAAAGTCCCTCAGAGGACAAAATGCGTCAGCTAAGAATAGTTTTTCTTCTTTTCTTTTTATTCATATATATGTGTGTGTCTGTATATATATATATATATATATATATATATATATATATATATATATATATATATATAAAGACATTTTTGATATGTTTAACGTTCTTTTTATAGATACAAGTATTTAAGTAAATGCTCTGTTTATAATAAACAGTATTAAATAACATTTACTGGCCTGAATGTCCGAGAAATTTTCATAGAAAATTTTTGTTCTCCGACAGGAATCGAACCTGTATCCTATACGGAACCATCATTTCGTGTGATGTGCCTTAACCGTTCAGCCACATAGAAGTGTCCGGTTATCAAAAATGTCTTTAAATAAATTGTAGGACTCTGTCCAATTCAAAATATATATATTGTCATCCACAGACAGAGTGTTTCGCTGTATCACAGCTCTTCAGTGTGGCTAGATGTCTGGTTGCCTTTAGCTAGGATCGAAACCGGACTGAATTGGCGTCAGTCGGAAATTCTAGCACTAAGCCGTTGGCGCACGACAGGGATGAAGGTGAATTTTAGCGTATTTATTTTTAGATAAACACAGAGAGAGAGACAGAGAGAGAGAGACAGAGAGAGAGACAGAGAGAGTTAATATAAATATAAAGTTTGCCACTTAGCTGATTGGTGTATCATGATACCTTCAATATCATGACTCTAAAGCTTCATTGATGGACCCTACAGTAGTCACTTCATCTACTCATCAAGAGATATCAACAATTGACTGTTTATTTTCTCATTTTTCTTTTACCTTTGTGCAAGTTGGATTTTATCCTTTCATTGTGTGTGTTTGTGTTTGTGTGTGTGTGTGCGTGCATGTGTGCATGTATGTGTGCATGTGCCCGTCTACAGTACACATGCTTATAAACATGCTTATAAGCATGTGTGGTGGAGTAACAGATTGATGCAACACATGGCTACATATCAATAAATGTTACTCCACAGAAAGTGAATCTTAAAGTAGACATAACGGAATGCAAATTTCCTTGTTTTTGATAGATTCATTTTCAGGTCAGAATATTGGCTCTGTTTATACTTGAGCCTTTATAAATTGCTGATGAGAAAGATAGAATGTATTAAGAAGTTTGAGCAGCAGACATAAACTGCATCTCATTATGCCAACTGATTTTTCTTGCTGTATAAGTTGGCCTGGGTTATTATTGCATTGTGTGCAACAAGAATGAGTTTCTAATTCAATCAGAAGAAATGATCTTCTTTTTGTTTCCTTTTCTGAGAACAACAGACTTCAGATCAATTCCTCTTAAATCAGTAACAATCATTTGCAATCGGGGATGTAATATCTATATATTGTGCCAGTTTCTCACTGCTATACAATTTTAGCTAGCATACACCTGTACCTACATAGAAACACTTATTTACACTAACTGAAAAATAACTGAGCAGTACTAAAGATAACAGCTAGATGAGATATCCGTAGACATGGGCAGTGGAATGAGAACAATCTACCAATGTAGATTAAATAAAGGACTCAGTTTGTAATTCCTGGTATGTTACCCAGATCGTTTTACACATGATGATGGTTGAAACATTGTGATAACAACAACAAAGGGGAGGACAGTAGTCTAAATGTCAATAGTATAAATAATAACTGCTCATCCCAGAAATTTAGACAAACATTAGATATGATTATGTTAGAAAAATTTATATTATATATATATATATATATATATATGTCATTCACAGACAGTACTGTTTCGCTGTATCACAGCTCCTCAGTGCGACTAGACTTCCGAATGCCTCAAGCCAGGATTAAAACACAACTAATTTGGTTTCAGCCAGAGCTATCTTCACTCAGTAGAGCTACACAACTAAATCTAGCGTATTGTTTTTACAAATGTAAACAAATGCCAATCAGCCAAAGTGCTCCATTCATTTTACTGAAGAGCTTTGCATTAGTGCAGGTGGCTGTTGTTTATAGAATTAGCTTATCACTCAACAGTGCTCAATTGAAATGTATTTTCAAGAGCTAAATTATGTCATTATGAGGCATGGTGGAGTTATGGATAGTGGCTTGGATTGAGGAATCGGAGAGCCAAGTTCGAATTCCAGTTGAATCCATTACAATCACATATGCTAATACCCTTGTGAAAGGTATGAATCCTCGTCTTCTCCTCCCAGATATTGGTAAATAGCAGGACAGACCAGGTTCTATAGCCTTGGATGGGAATTGGTCTACCGCAGAAAGAAATAGCAATCTACTGAGGGGAAAAAAATTTGCCTTGTTAGTCTTGTATTGAAAGATACATGATCACCTAAGTGTGAATCACACATGGCACATAACTGATATATATATATATATATATATATATATATATAGTAACCTCTCACTGCTCTATTGTTACTTCCACACAAAGTGCTCAGATGAACTGCATTTCTTAGTTCTGTCAGTTCAAGCTCTCACATCAAAGAGACACCATGCCACTTACATTATAGCAAACTACCCACATTCCCTCTGTATTCCATTGGTGAGAAGTAAGTTCTACTCAAACAGTGTCTTCCCACAAACCACTGCTCTGTGGAACTGACTAGGGTTAACTGTTATCTTCCCCTCCTATATGCAAAAATTGATTTAAACAAGTTGTATCAAATCCAACCAACAAGGCTCATAGATGTTATATGTTTTCAAATTTCAAATTCTTCTTTTCTAACCCATGTTGTTTCAAGATGGTGGTGATCATAGCTCTTCATAATTTACTGTCCTTAATAAATTTTGTCTTTGTATTATCTCTTCTAAACCTTGTTCCTCCATCCATTTACTCAGGCTTGCGATGTAGGTAATGCATTGTTTTCCTCTTGCCTTCAATCCCTCCTGTGACTATCAAATTTTCCATCCCACTTTCCTCATTATGTGTCCTTGACAAAGTTTTAGAGAAAATGGAAACAAAACAGACACTTATACTTAACATCAGAAAGAGTTAGCTGAAATTTCTAGGGCACATCATGAAGAAAGAGTGATTGGAAATTTGATACTCACAAGACATATTAAAAGAGGCAAGAGGGATAGAAGAAAACAGTGCATGACCTAACAAACTTGTGTAAATGGTTAGAACAACAGGGATTAGGAGAGATAACAAAAAAAAAAAAATTTACTAACTGCTTCAAAAGACAGGAAATTGTGGAGAGCCATGATCACCAACGTTCTGAAAGGACATGGCACATAGGAAAAAATTGTGGAGGGATTACTTTATTAATTAATGAGAATAGGAAACCGATCCCTCACTTTATATCCAGTAGAATCTCATATGAATAATATAATCATGAATTGAAAAGATACCTGACTGCCCAAATCTGCATCACATATGGTACCTAAGAAAGGATATTAATATGTAGTAAGTCTATGGTGATCATTTTATTACTTAATGTCAATCGGAAACTGATCCCCTAAGTTTATGTCTAGTAGAATCCTATATGAGTAAGATAACCACTGGAAAGAGACATGATCACCCCTGCATGCATCATGCATAGCGCCTAAAGACTCCTTTTTTGGTTGAATCTGAAGTTAAAGTTTAGTAGAAGGATTTGAGTCGGTTTTGGAGCAGCGGAAGAGCTGACCGTTTTTCCAACACCTTTAGCATTATTTTCAGTCAAGATCTTATACAGAAATTCCTAATCCAGTGCAAAGGAGAATTCACAAGAATGTTTAAAATGTCCTGATTAAAAATAATAGAGAAAACATTTGTAATAAAACAAGTTAATCCTGGATATGGGATTTTATCCTAATTAATTTTCCCAATTAAGTCTGATAATTTTGATTGCCTGTAATTTGTTGCATTTTCCTAATCCAGAATTCATTTCTGAATAAAGACTATTTTAGCATTATCAAAATCAAGTAGATACAAAAATTCAGCTCTGTAACATTGTAACAGATATTGGAAAATGTAGCACAAAAAATATTTTTTTAATGGTACAGAACTTAAATATAGCTTGAGAAAATGGTGTTGTTGAAATTAATTCTCAAAAGAAATGGGTGGTATGATTTCTAAGTGGACAGCTTTTTAATCAACTCTCATCTAAGATGATTGTTGATAATTTTAAAATGTTAAACCATAAACAAAATTATCATTAAACACATTTTTAAAGTTGGCTTTATCTGCATCTCAGAAAAAAAACGAAAAAGGCAGAGTAGGATAATTTAGATGATGCTGGATAACCTCAAGGTGTAAAGAAAGTCCTTCTGCATGAATGAGAAAGAATTGGCACAAACAGGATTATCGATAAAGTGTTGCCTAATTGCTGAATTTGTTCAACATGTCTCGGCTTCTTCAAGATAAATCTGAAAGACTACAGGAATAGCAATAGATGTTTTTTTTCAGAAACTGTACAATATTGTAAATTTAAAAATATATATATAATACTAGATAGCCATGTAATATCTACTCTTTTGCATGTCAGTGAAATCTGGACTATTTCATTATAAATGATAAAATCTTGAAGTGACCAAGGTGTGGCCATGCTGTTGAAACACAAAGGATATAGCACATGAAAACTTTTAAGGAAATACGCTAACTGTTGCAAATGATCAGAAAGTGACAACTGAAAATTTTGAGATGAATAATGAAAAAAAGCAGGTTTGGAGAATTTAAGGTTCACAGGACACTGAAAGCAAGAGAAGCAGAAGAAAAGAGCAAGCAACATATTTGATGAGTTTAATTTTGCAGAAGCAAATATCACATTGACAAATACCATAAAGGAACAGTTACTGCTGAGAGTAACAAAAACATGAAGCTGTGGAGAGCCATGATTTCCCACATCCTGAAAAGACATGGTAGAGAGAGGAAAAGAGAATATATTAATAAAAAAAAGCAATTTTTAGGCTGAAGCTGGCTGAAAAGAGTTTACTACTAGCTTTATAGATCATGGATGAGAGAATGGCAATGCCGTCTGTTTCAAACCACTTTCTAAGATTAATTCTGCATCATTTTTGTCCAATTCTAGTAGTCTTTATCTTATAAATCAGATGCCACGAAACATGAGCTCTTTACAGCATTCCCTCAAAGTAATAAGCCAGCTAGGGAACGACTGAGAGAAATTGAATGATACATCCAAAGATGCTTCTACCAATTCAGGGAATAAAATGCATTTAGGAAATATAGATAATTTAAAATGTCCATTTGTATAATCCTGAATATCATCCGTAGAAGTTATAAAACAAATTACTTACAATCCCCCCCTCTCTCTCTCTTTATATATATATAATATATTTAATATGTAGGCATGGTAGAATTATAGATAGGGGATCACATTGGGGAATCAGAGAGGGGAGTTTGAATTCCAGTCAAGTTCTTTATATTCACTTATGTGTGAATGCCTATATATACACACACACACACACACACACACACACACACACACACACACACACACACACACACATATATATATATATATATATATATATATATATATAATTATTTATTTGAAAATTATAGCATAAAAATGTTACAAAATCACTGCAAAAATAGCCATTTTGTTTCAACACTTCTGGTGTCTTATCAAGTGATGGTGTTGAATGTAGAAAAAAGATTTAAAAGGTTAAAATCAATCAAACACTCCTCACTAGGGGAAACACTGTTACATAAGCTGCAATGACCAATCAAAATACAAGTATATGAGAATTCAAAAAACTTGACAATGAACTTTGGTTATAATAATTATATAATGCTTTAATGTTAGGGTTAGACTAAAATAGAATTCATTCTAACTAATTAATATTAAATTATACTATAAAATTCAAAATTATCAATTTTAAATTTTAAATTTAATCTATATTAAGTTTAAAAAATTATAAAATTATTTAAAGAAGAAACTGAGGAAAAAATACATATGTTTTGCTATTTATTTTGTTTTTATTGAAAGGTCAAAAATTAAGTTGGAATAAATGCTAAAATCTAATGTTGCTCTGAGCTCTGTTACAAATTAGATACATTTGAAGTGAAAATATAGTTAAGGGAGGGTGAAATTTTGCAAAAGACAATACATACACAATCAGATTATAATACACAAACATGTATACATATATATATATAAACATATATATATATATTTAGATGTATAAGCATATATATATATATATATATATATATATATATATATATATATATATATATATATATATACTTAGAATAAATATATATTTGTTCTTCACCATTTAGTGCAACTCATCAGGCACAAATTGAAAAGTGACTGTTCAAATATGCCAATATTTATAACCCACTGTTAAGATAGTGGAGTTATTCATTTACTTATGAAAAAAATAAAGAAAAGGTTAAAGATTAATTTATTACAAAAGAAATAGAATACAAAAGTGAATCATGAAAAAATATATACATATTTGTGCATATATTCACATATACACATACATGCACACACACACACATGTATATAGCACAATGTTCATGATTGCATTGTGCATGAGACTCTGAGTCATGCTTTTGGTGAGGAATAATATATATATTTATTACTATATACTTAATAGCTCTGTTATATTACATTGAGCACTATTTTATTAGCAGTAACACTGGATGTGTGATATCTTATATTCTTATTTAAATATGTATAAGATAGGATATAGAATCCTGACAAAGTTTTGAAGAAATTTGACAAATGGAAAACCTTTTCATTTGAACTCATCGCTTTTGCCTTTCTAGGCTTCATCTGATCCAAAAACGAAAGAAAGAAATATGTGTTTGTATTTTTGTGTATGCTTGTGACTAATATACAATGTCACAGGGAAATAAAACCCTTTTTTTACTGATCTCAGCCATGTCTTATCTTCATTTGTTGCTTTGCCACTTCCACCATTTTTCTTGTTAATGCTGCCATGCTATGAGAATTTTGTTTCAGCCAGTAGGACTGGTAACCAGTTTAAAGTGGTTGGATTGATTGAGTTATGTGTTTCTTATGGTTTATCAACCTTTTGCAGGTTATTTAAAGCCAGAAAATATTTTTAAATTGTAAGAATGTTTTTTAGATAATGATTTTTAGTGATACAAGTTCTAATTGGACCGAGAGAAAAGGTGGATTCCCAAGGTTATTTATGTGTAAGTTAATACCACAAACCTGATTGGAATTTGACTCTGTTACTTCCAATTCTGAGCCATTACCTATTATTCACCTGGACACCCAAGCTTACAGCACCTGGTACTCCCAAGTAGTCACCCATCTTGGTACTGACCAGATTTGACATTAACTATGGTGATTGAGAACTGGTGTTACAACAGGGCATGGCTGGAATCATGTAGAAAGAACACTATACAGGGTGTCCGTAAAGTTTGTGTGCACTTTAAAAACATTTATAACTTTATTTGTATTTGCGATAGAAATAATTTGTAAAAAGGATTAGAAAGAAGTAAATCTATATTTTTTAAGGTTTTATTGAAATTTTATTTAAGTTTCCACATGTCCTCCATCATTAGCAATACAAAGGGTAATACGATTTTGCAGTTCACAGAAAACATTTGCCAACTGATTTACAGTAATGCCTGAAATCACATAAAACTAAGTACATTAAACTTTATAACATTTTTTTACAGATTATTTCTATCGCAAATACAAATAAAGTTATAAATTTTTTAAAGTGCGCACAAACTTTACGGACATCCTGTATAAGAGAATATGGAATATAAACTCTATATATTGGACTAAAGGTGGATAATTGAATGACAAAGAAGTCTTTTTGAAACATGAATTACATTGTTGTTTTCCCGTTTTGTCATTCAGTCCACTCTCAGTGGTGGTTTTATCTCGTATCCAAGAATTTAATTTCTTTTTTGCTGATTGCTTCCTTTATGATGATGGTATTGATGGCTAAATTCACTGCAAATGTGCAGGTTCAGGACTAGAAGCTTCCAGTTTCACCAAAACCTGCTCCCATCATCCATTCCCTATCGCTGTTTGGCATTGCAAGATCTGGAGTTAGAGGTGAAACAAAATCAGAGTAGTGGAAAATGCCAGTAGCATAAATTTGTTTCTGGTCAACCCCAACTTGCCAGGAAGTGACCCACATTCTTGATTTCATTACCTTTCTCTAAAGCAAATATGGAATGAGGCATGCAGAATCTAATTATAAAAATGCAATGTACTGCTGCTAACTCTGTTATAATTTTGAGTGGTGGCCTCTGTGGCATGCTTGTCATGCGTAGCCCTCTTCATCCACTGGTTCAACTGTTGAAATCTGTTGTAATCCTCATCTGCTTGTTCCACCATTGGGGTTTTTAGGGTTTGTTGCACTTAGTCTGGATTAATTACTTAAACAGTGTATACAGATTTTGGATCAAAGCATCAAGCAATCTACTAAAAATCTTGGGCTTCATGGGTGAACCTTTTATTAAAATAATTGCTCAAAACATATGCCGAATTTGGCTAAGAAATGGTTTATGGATAATTTATGGTCAGAGTGGAAAACATGAGAGATGGTGAGGAATTTTTCCAGCTTGAAGAATCTGTAGACCTAGACAAAAGAGGAATGAGCCAAAATCTCTGCGATTTGTCTCAATCTATTGATGAAGTATAAGAACTAGTTATAGACTGTGAATGCTAATAAAGATTTTTCAATTGATTATTACAATATAGGTATGTATTATTTGGGTGGGTTTATCGATACATTTTTTATAGGAGTAGATAAATTCACCTATTGTCTGGTTCATACTCCTTCCTAGTTTTATGAAAAGGAGTAGAGGTTTATCTCTTGTTTCTTGTTTAGGATTGGGTTTCTACTTCTTTTTAAATCCTTTTCCTTCTCTTTCATTTCCAGTGGCCTTTTGCCTTTTGGTGGCATTATTTCCTTGCTTGTGGTGGTGCCTCTTACTTTATAAGCCACTACTTTGAGTGGCTCTTGGGACTTGTATAGGGTGAAAATCTTTCTAAAAAACCCTTACTGGATTATTTAATGTCAAAAATTATTTTTGATTTGAGTTTATAGATAAGTAAACATTGGTGGTGTTCATTTCACCCTAAACAAAGCAATAAATTCAACGGGGTACTAGGAGTGAAAGAAACTGAGAAAATATTAAGTGAGTGAAGTCAAGGTTCCAGATCAGGATTGATTACAGATCATTCTTTGAATTTTGTCAAAAAACTGGAATCAGAATTGTTTGATTCTGAAAGTGGTTACCAACCAAAATCATCAATATTATTGGTGCTGATCTGAGATCTCAGCTTCAGTCACTTTTCCACTACCAAAAAGTTACCACCCTATGTCTTTTCTATACTTTCATGGCAACTCTTTGGATGAACTCTTCGCCATGGTACCTAGACTTTATGAATTTAAGTACAAAGTCCCATCATTTTACAGTTGAGTTGGCTAGATGTAACCTTGAGTTCTATGCAAGCAGTTTCTTTTCTTGCACTTCTTGCCTGTGGAACTCTCTTCTGGTTCCATGTTTTCCAGCCAACTTTAATCTAGATGAATGTCGCTTTTTACTACCCTCCTAATTACTCTTCTTTTGTTCTTGCTCCTTAGTAAAGTTTGTTTTCAAATTCTTCCATACCCAGTAACTCCTTGTGCCTTAGTGGCTTTACTGCCTTGCTTGGGGTGAATTCGATTAAAAAAACCAAAAAAAACAAGATAGTCAAGTCTGCTTTTCTATTTACCGAAAGCTGGAGATGTAGAAGTGGACTGGTGCCTTTCCCAAGACAACTAAGGAAAAGTAAATACAGTCTCAACCAATATTTGAAACTTGTTAACAAATTCTGTTTGCCATGCTGCTACACCAACTTTTATACTATTGCTCACCCAATACAAGGCTTAAGAGCCACTGAAGGTAGAGGGTTACTGAATAAGTTTATTGTAAAGGAATAAAAAATGTAAGATGTGCATATTATGAGGATATGTAGGATAGAAAATGGATAACCCTCCCATTAAACAGGTTAAGATTATAGCAATTGGGGAAGCAATTTTTTTTCTTTTCTGGAGCCTGTCCCACAAAGTAACAGTTCTGGAAAAGAAGTCGTTTGAGTGGAAATTCCTCCTTACCAATGGAATGCAAAAAAAATGAGTCGATCCTGTGCATGTGGCATGATGGGTCTTAGCTGTGAAGGCCTGAACTGGTGGAACTAAGGAATGTAGCTCTTCTAAACAATCTGCAATGAAAATAGTGACAAAGTAGTGAGAGAGTAGCAATATTTCATCTGTAGGCAAGGAGTTGTAAGCTGGAAACAATTCATCACCCCCAAGACCGTATAGATGATTCTGGACTCTATCAAGGTTGGAAAGGGAAGATTGAGCAGCTCCAGTCGACATATGGCAACAATGCTCTATTTTTGCTTTCATTAAACATATAAATACAGAGCAGGACAGGAGGAAACAGGTACTTTTTCCAGTATCTTTACTGATGGAACATACGTGTATATACAAGTTCCACCTGAGGTCTGGAGTGAGCTTCTGTCCCAATAGATGTTTGTGTACTTAGAAAATAGGTATAAATATATCTCTTATGTATCTAAAAACATTCTATTTGCTCACCTGTTCATGACAAATGCACTTAGATTGCAGATGAAAACATTTTGAAACAGCATATATTAAATTTGACATAATTATGAATTTTTATTTAATTTTCACACAAGTGGGTAAGTTTTATGAATGTATCATTTAAAAATAATGAATATTTAAATTTTAATGTCATTTAAAATTTTGGTTTCAGTTCTCTGACATTAATTAGGTTATCAATTGATCTCTTAATGATCATTTTGATTAGGAAGATTTTTTCTTACACCAATTACTAATTTTACTAATTGGGGGTCCACTGCATCTGCCAATATATCAATCTATGTATTAATGATCATTTCAATTAGGAAGATATTGACTTGAACCAATTACTAATTATTACTGATTGGGGCTCCACCTCATCTATGTAATTCTCTATCTATCCATCCCTGGCTATTCATATTTATCTATCTCTATTTATTATCTATGTATCTATCTGTCACATTTGGTTCATATCTATCTTTCTATCAATCTATCTATTTCACTTTGTTCATATCTATCTATCTATCTATCTATCTATCTATCTATCTATCTATCTATCTATCTCAGTCTATTTATATGTATTTATCAATTATCATTTCCATTAGAACCACAACATTGTCTTCAATCAAGTACTAATTTTACTTATTGGAGATACACTGCATCTATCTATCTATCTATCTATCTATCTATCTATCTATCTATCTATCTATCTATCTATCTATCTATCTATCTATCTAGTCCTGGATATGATGATAAAATACATCCAGCAGCAAGGCCTCTGCTTGGGAAATTTGAGATTTTGTGAGTGTACTATTGTTCCTAAGTCCACCCTGACCTATGGTGGTAGCACCCGTTAGGGTCCAAGTTATGGGAAAATAGTGACCTCCCAAACAAAACAAAAAACACTATGAAAGTATAAAAATATATTTTTATATTAAAAATTCCTGCATTTTTATATAAAAAAATTACCAACAATACTCTCATATTAATAAATTGTAGTGACTTCACTCAAATCTGTTTAAATACTACAAAACAACCAATACAAAAGAGGTTTCATGGCATTAATCTATATAATATCCTACAATTTCTTAAATTGTACTGTATTCTAAAAAATAACTTCAACAAAACCCCAAACACACGTCATCACCTCTAGTAATTATGCCCCAAACATGTATATGCACAAAAGCTGATTTTCATCCATCATGTATTCAACTGTGAAAGCAGAATAACATATTTTTATTACTTTCAAGCTCCCAAGAAAATTTAATTTTGGCATTAAATGACACATGAGATGTTCATATGCCATTAAACTGACAAATCAATCAATATCTATCAATCTTAGTCTGTTTCTTTCTATCTATCTGTCTATCTATCTCAGTCTCTTCATACCTATCAATGACTACTAAAATTAGGAAGATTTTCTGTTAAACACATTAATTAGGATTTCACTATGTCCCTTTATCTATTACTCTATCTGTATCTGTCTTTTCATTTCAATATATTTATCTATCTTATATAATTCTATCTATCTATCTATCTATCTATCTATCTATCTATCTATCTATCTATCTCAGTTTGTTCATATCTGTCTCTGTCTGTTCAAATCTACATTTCAAAATTAACAAGAACTATGAAAAAGTTGATTCCTGGAGGATAAATCATATTTGTTTCATTAATTTTATCTATTAATCCCTCTGAATATAAACAAAAATATTTTCATTGCAAATATTCAATTCAATAAAGATTATAGACTTAGAAAAAGATACAAGACTTTAGGGGAAATGCGAATTAATTAAGATTTGGTCAAATTTTGCTTTAATCATTAAAATGAAAGAAAGTAGGAAAAAGAAGCTATTAAAAATTATGAAAAAGAAGAAATTAAAGAAGAATGAGAAAGAAATTAAGAAGAAATAATGAAAGGAGAATTTAAAGAAAAACAACTCGCAAAAGATAATAGAAAAACTCTATAGTTCATCCTGTCTATCTCTCCTGTTCATATCTCTCAAGATTTTGAGTAGTACCTTGTAGATAAGTAAACAGATAGATAGATGGTAATGGTAATATTAACCATTTGCATATAAGGAAACATTTAGAATTCACTGACCAAGCAACCAATACTACTGGTGATTGAAATTTATAGAATCTCTCTTAAAACAATTTTTCAGAAAAGTAAGACCCATGACATCTGTTATCACTCTTTCCAGTATTGATAATGGCTTTCTTTCTAACCTTTTGTTTAAAATAGTGTGGAGCATCAACATTTTGATTTCATTTTCTCTTTGAGTTACAGGTGCTATCCAGTTTGGTTGTTACTGATGCTTGATGTCATCAAGTAATGTGGTTTCTTTTATTTGCTACAGTTCTTTGTTTGCAATTTTCTTGTGCTGGTCTATGAGGTTAAGTATGGTTCTTGCTAAAACCTACATGTTTCATTCACTCACATATGTTTTTAACATTTGATCTGAGAAAGCACATGTATACAGCTGGCAGTTTAGATATTCCCGAATGAGTTTGGCATCATGCATGCCACTCATATGAAAGTCTTGATCTGATGAGGCTATTTTAAGAACATGACACAAGTTTTTTGGTTATGTGCCAATTTGTGGTGTTGGATAAAACTATCACTAGCACAGCCTATTCTATATTAAATTTCCCTATTGCCTATACTAACTTTGTTATAACTGATTGTATACCAAAGTATTTTAAACATTCAGGATGTGAAATTAGTGCATACTAAGTATTTACTAATTTCATAACCTGATTTTTATGATGGATTCAAAGTATATACCATCACTGCTTTCAATTCTGTTCCAGGTAGAAATTGGAGATACTAAAATCATCTGAGAAGTGTTTTAGCAGAGGCGGAAAAGTGTGACACTGATGTCGAAAGGTGCATTCTGATAGCAAAAGGTGCCTTCCAAAAACTAAGCAAAGCATTAAGAAATAGAAAAATTTCATTAGAAACAAAGAAAAGAATATTGAAATGTTATGATAGTGAATGCTGGGCAATCTCCTCAGTGATGAAGAAGAGACTTGAAGCAACAGAAATGTGGTTCTACAGAAGGATGCTGAGAATAATATGGAATGAACATGTAAGAGAAAATGAAAACAAAAAGGACACTTATACTTTACATAAGAAAGAGCTAGCTGAAATTTCTAGGGCACATAATGAAGATAGAGGGCTTGGATATTTGATATTTGCGGGAGAGATTGAAGGCAAGAAGGATAGAGAAAAACAATATATAAGCTAACTAGCCAGCTTGAGCAAATGGATGACAGGACAGGGTTTAGGAGAGATAAAAAAAAAAAGACAAAATTTATTAAGAGCTACAAAAAACATGAAATTGTGGAGAGCCATGATTGCTAATGTCTTGAAGAAACACCACTCATACAAGAAGAAGAAATAGAAAGAGAAAGAAAACTTTATTTGCCAAACATTTGGACACCATTTTTCCATGTCTATCATGTGCTTACCATCCTAAAAACAATTTTTGCCTCCATCTCAACTTAACCAATGGAAATTTTGTGAATCCTTGTAATCAGAATTTCTGTTTTCTAACTTCAAGTCTGTGTACTTGCTGAGAGTGGAATTCATTGAGAAATGGGATTGGAGAAAATGATTGGTGAATACAATTAAATTTTCGAAACCTAATCCACAACTGGAGAATTGATTCCTTCCATTAACTGTAATTGACATTTTGTCCCAAGAGTAATGTTGGTGCTGGTTCTTGTGGACATTGGAAGTCAGAAAGAATTTCAGCACCTATGCCTCTGGCATATCAAGCAATTATGGGAAAAGTCATGCAACAGATCTTCTGACATCCTCAATATATTCAATCTCTTTCACTGCAGTTTTGTTAATTTGGCATTATTTCTCCTCTGGATCTATCTATCAACTTATCTATGTTTGTCTGTTCATATCTATCTATCTATTTATCTATATATCTATGTATGCCTGTTCACTATCTATCTGTGTCTGTTCATTGTATATGTCTGTTCACTATCTATCTATCTATCTATCTATCTATCTATCTATCTATCTATCTATCTATCTATTCACCTTCCTGACAATTTTTTTAGATAGATAGATATTTAATTACCATAATCATTTGTATATAAATCATTAGGGGGTATAAGATGCAGTCAACAAAAACAGAAAAAATTTATTTTCATGTATAAAATGCAACTAATTTCAGTCTGTTCATTATCTATCTCAGTCTTTTCATTATTTATTTATCTCAGACTGTTCATTATCTATCTATTTATCTATCTATCTATCTATCTATCTATCTATCTATCTCAGTCTGTTCCTTATCTATCTCTCTATCTCAGTCTGTTCATTATCTATCTATGGCTAGAACACTTTGAAACAGTGATTCTTGTACAATCATGGAATTTAAGCAATGTAGAATTTGGTCTGTAACTGGTAGTTTTATTTCATTTTATTTTTTTTATTATTATTATTACAATAGAATATGTGTGCACATTAATTATATCATATACACTTTAAGATATTTTCTCCTATTTTATGTAATGTGGGCTGTTTATTTTGCATAATAATAGCGTCTAGAGTTTTGAGTCTTTTTTGCATTGGATGCTGTAAAAAGAACAATAATAATAATAATAATAATAGAATTTTAAATTAAATTTATAAATAAATAAATTGCAATTTTTTGTGCTGCCTTGTTCCTAATAGCCATTACACATGATGACCATTTCAAACGCCCATCTTCCCAAAGAATACTTGGATGTAGACAAAGGAATTCTAACTACCACACAGACACCATATTGGTTCGTGATAATAACTGGAATGCCAAAAGTATTTGAACAAAAATAACAAAATATGAACTTTGGACGGTTAATCCAAAACTTTGAGTATAATACGCAACACACCTTATCCTAAAATTGGAAAAATACAATAAGAATTTAAGCAACCCAACCTGTATGGTTCTTTTTAATCAAACTTGTCTGCATATATATATATATATATATATATGTAGTGGTAAGAAATAAATTTTTCTTGTTCTCTTCATGAAATCTGATTAAATTCATGTCTATATGAAAAGATTTAGCAATTTTTTGTCACCCTTCTTTTTCTTATAAAAACAATGGTGAAAGCATATCAAGTAATCTTAGCAATATTGTCAAGTCCAGATGTATGGAAAACTGATTGCTATGGCCTAAGGAAATTCAGACCAGAATCTCATTTTAGATGTTCACACTTTGCTTGATAATTTACTTCATTAAACAAGAGAGAAAAAGGCATTTTCAGTTATTAGTTTTTTGAAAGCAAAATCAAAAAATGGCTGAAAGATAAGGAAATCTTAACAGGATTATCACTTCAGAAAAGAAGGAGATAACTAAAATCTTGTGGAAGGAAAAAAAACAAAACAACCCCTCCACAGACACAAAAAATATCAACTGAAATAAAAATTGCTTGCAGAGGTTAGTTCAGTGGTTAGAACAAAAGCTTCTTATTTGAGAGATGACAGAAACTGCTTTTCTGACTTTTTCAAGCAAAGAAAAAATGTTTCTCTAAGTAGTTTGAGTTTCAATTATTCATTTTTAATCAGGTTTTCCAATTGCGGTTCTCCACAACTTCCTGTATTGTTTTAACTATTATCTAAACCTTAGTCTTCTTGTTATGTCATCCACTTACACAAACTGCTGTTTCACCAGCTTCTCTTTATTATCTTTTGAAGAAGTAAGGCTCATTATATAATTTTTGCTTCAAGAAAATGATTAAATTAAATGTTTAAATATATATTAATTTAAGCTCATTTACTTTTTTATAAATAATAATTTGAAAAAAGCTTAATGGACTTTTATCTGAGTTTGATTTGTTTGGAAACAACATTAACAGAGTATTTATGTTAGTATTTAAATCGAAAAATAGTGTCCTTTTGAATAAAAATATGGGGATGCTGAGCCCACTAAGCCCCCTCCCTCTGAGTGTGGTATTTTCTCCTGAGTGTTGTATTTTCCTAAATTTAGTTATTTTGTAACAAACCAAAAAAAACAACAAAGTTTATTTTTTAAAGATTGAATAAAAAATTATTTTCCATAAGATGTCTGAAAAATGTCAATAAATTGTCAATAATAAACTATTATTCAGAGATCTTGCAAGCAATGCCAGGTATCCCTGCTAGTTCAGTAATAAAGTGATCACACCATAATTCTTTTTCTATGTGCAGTGTCCCTCTAGGATGTTGGCGATCATAGCTCTCTGCAATTTCTTGTCTTTTGTAGCTCTTAGTAAATTTTGTCTTTTTGCGATCACTCCTAACTCCTGTTCTGCCATCAGTTTATACAAGCTCATTAGGTTATGCATCATTATACTCTGTTCCTCTAGCCTTAAATATGTCCTGTGAGTATCAAGTTTTCCAACTACACTTTCCTCTTCATGTGCCTTAGAAATTTCGACTCTTTCTGATGTTAAGTATAAGTTTCCTTTCTTTTTCATTTTCTCTAAATCATTGTCGTTGCTCACGTGTTTGGTCCATGGTATTCTCAGCCTCCTTCGGTAGAAAGACTCTTGTAGACTCTTCTTTATCCATAATTAGATTGCCTGGCATTCACTGTCATATAGGAGGATTGATATTACATAACAGTTCAGTACTCTTTGTTTCTAATGAAATTTTCCTGTTTCTTAATATGTTACTTAGCTTTTGGAAGGCATCTTTTACTATTCCAATGCAACTGTTTAGATGCTATCCCAGTGCAGATCATTTGAATCCCTTTAAACTCACTATGTTTTCTAGTAGTGATGTTCAAGAAGATACAACTCTCAGTCATGTGTGGGTGACTTGAAAGTGATTCCATGAACAATCAGCTGACTTCCTGATACTCCATTAACTCTCATGCCCCAAATAATTTAAACCCTATTAAGCATACATGGAGCAATATGTAACCATCACTAGATTCCATACAGCTACAGCCAACAGATATGAATAGCTTTGCAATCTATCAGGATAGAAAAACCTACATAAGAATTACAGCACCTCTGATGAAAGAAGGAACTATAGATCATTAGGTAGCAGTCTTTCCTTTTCTAGCACATCAATTTAAGATATTATTACAATACGAAGGAAAGGTTCAGAGATCTGATGCTACATACAAACAAATGCTGAGGATGCCATGGACACACCATGTGAATAATGAGGAAATCTGAGGGAAATAAAGACAGTAAGGAAATTAGAAAGAGACAGTTGAAATTTCTGGAACACAATGTGGAAAGAGGGATTGGAGAATTTGATACTCACAGGTCCTATTGAAGTTAGGATTAGTAGAGGAAAACAGTGGGTTTATATGAATGGATAGCAGAGTGGGTACAAAGAGTGAGGGTAAAGATTTAAAAGTTGCTTAAAGCTAAAATGGACTGGCAGTTGTGGAGACCATAATGAATCATGTCTTGAAGAAGAATATTAAAAATAGATGTGTGGGTGGTATGATGGTTATTGTGTGGAAAGTGGAATCAGCGAGCTGAGTTCAAATTCGAGCTGAGTCTGTTGCGTTCACTTTCATACTCTTCTCCCAGTATTAATAGCAGGATTAATTGGGCTATCTAGCCTTGGATGGAAGGAAGTTAGCAATGTAGAATGACAACATGGCAAAAGCAATGAGAAGCCACTGCACTATCTTCCTCAACAAATCATAGCTGCTCATCAATAAAAATGGAAAAGAATCTGTGGAGAGCCATGATTGCTAACTTCTTAAAAGGATGTGGTATTTAGAAAGAATATTTAAAACACACACACACACACATATATGTATGTATGTATGTATTAGTTTGAGTTTAGTAAACTTGTTTTTGGTTACAGTTTTGTTATACTGTTATAGAATGTAAGTTTATCGTAAATTAGATAATTAAAATCAGACACTGAATTGTCTAAGTGTTAACAATACAGATCCACCTCCACCTTCAGAAACAGGAGCTGCAATAATTGATTTCCATTACTTCAGAATTGATCTCAGATAAGATCTGAAACTCATCTTCTCTAATCTCTCATATCCATTGATCATTCTGTACATGATGGCCAGTTCTATTCACAAAACGATTCACTTGAATGAACAAGCACACACACACACACACACACACACACGCACACATGCACACCTATTTATAAATTTTGGCATACAATATATTTATATATATATATATATATACATTTTTGTCCCTAGAAAACATTAAAAATATATAATTAATGACAACAAAATGTCTATATGTTATGCCTCCCAACTGTGTGCCAGAGGTTTTAAAAGTTTTTCTAGTATAAAGATCATATCTGTTAAATGCACAACTAAATTTTACAATGATATCTTCCGATAGACAGTCTTGACAATGAAGTGTATGTTGTCATATATATATATATATATATATATATATATATATATATATATATGAAGAGATATAGTCTTAAAGTGTGCTATATTTATGGGATAAAGTGCTCAATATCAGAGATAGAGCGTGTGTAAATATAAAAGTGAACATAGAAGTCAACACTTAAAGGCGACAGTCTGTTTCATGCTAGATGCAATCGTCAAGCAACTCCGACGAAAGTTGCCCAATGATTGCATCTAGCATGAAACAGACAGTCGCCTCTAAGTGTTGACTTCTATGTTCACTTTTATATTTATATATATATATATATATATATATATATAAATATATATATATATATATATATATATATATATATATATATATATATATATATATGATAACTTATTAATTATGACTTCAAATGTTATTTTTAGTGGATATCTGTATTTAAATAGATGTTCCATTTTTTAAAATTGCATACTTGAGAAAACTTAATAAAGAAAATGTGCCCTTCAGGAGGATTTGAACCTGCATTGCTCTTTGCAAGAGAAACCATTGTCTGATCCAACATGCTCCGACAGCTCTGTTATGAAGAGCTTTATAGTTAAGCAAGGTTCTGTTTACCTTAATGTACATTCACTTGTTCAGATTTACTTGAAAAATATGTCAGTTTAAAAAAATAAAATACATTATACATACATATATATATATATATGTGTGTGTGTATGTGTGTGTGTGTGTGTGTGTGTGTGTGTGTGTGTGTATTGTAATTATGACTGGGTAGTGAGTTCACTCCTCACTAGGTGCTTCACACTTTCGGGCTTGTGTCACATCTAAGATATGCTTAGAAAATCATTAGAGTACTTCAACATGGTGTAATGATTAACAAGCTTGTCTCACTAGAACAATTATATTTGAATAGTGAGTTCCATCCTCACTGGGTACCCCTTACTTTCAACCTTGTGACATATAAGCTATGCCTAGAAAATCAGAATATATTAAAACAGTGTTTAAATCAGTCAAGATAGAAACCCTGATCATCTATACATTTCTGCCATCGAGATACAAGGTTATTTCTGTCTTCACAATAAAACTGTAAAGGTTTAGGTGACAAGAAATATTTGAATGCAGTTTCTGTATCTCATTTGCATCAAAATGTCCTTTGGCAAAAGAATAGTCAAGATGGTTGAAAAAGTGGCAGTCAGTGGGTGGGAGATCTCAGTAGGATACAGTGGATGTGGCAAAGTCTTGTATCCCAGGTTGGTGAGCCTCTGTAGTGTTATTCTCGCAACATGTGGCCGAGCGTTATCAAGAAACAGAAGTGGACCTCATTAATTAACATGTGCTGGTCACATTTTACTTAACTGAATGTGCATTTCATCCAGTTGCCGGCAGTGAACTTCAGCGGTGTTGCTCTTGTTAGATTCCAGAAAGATGTAATAGTTAACGCCAATGGAAGATCACAGTCATCATAATCTTCTGTTGGAGCAATTTCAGATTTGGGAAGTGCTTGAATGCTTCATCACGGCCACACCAAAGAACTAATTGTTTACATTTATCATGAATGATGCATTTCTCATTTCTCCCTATTCATTCAAAAAATGGATCATTCAAATTTCACAGATGCAGCATTGAACGGACTTCAAAATGTCCAAATCTTAACTTTAACTGAATTCATGTGAAACTCATTTATCAAATTTATTGACCATCACATATTCACAATTTCCTTGAGATGGCCCAATATTATTGAAATGCTGACACCTATTATCTGAAAGATTTATATGAAACATTTCTCTGATATATATATATATATATATATATATATATATATATATATATATATATATATATATATTAGTTTACAAAAAACTAGGTAATCCGTATGGGTAGACCCAACGAGGATAAAATCCAGAGAGCTCAATGTAAATCAGAGCTAATAATTTAAATAAAAACAGACCACTT
>OZ038487.1:80126082-80146082 GCA_964036315.1 Acanthosepion esculentum | reverse complement strand
CAAAAAATCCAAATATGCAAGTTTACTGTTTTTAATGTTGTTTCAATGTCGACATCAGACGTTTCGGTTTAGTAGACCTTCTTCAGGACATATTTATTAAAACATAATTAAAATTAGACGATATTCGGATTTTTTGTTTTTCCATATTTTTCCCCATACTGTCGGATCTATATTCACATATTTGCTTACACATATGTATATATATACATATACATATACATATATATATATATATACATATACATATACATATATATATATACATATAGGTACATCTGTATATACATACATATATATATACACATATATATATATATACATATATGTATATATACATATATATATACATAAGTATATATATGCATATACATATATATATATACATATATATATATGTAACGTAAATCATTCAAACGAAAAACAAATATTGAAGCTAGTTATATGGCGAGAATCACTCTCACAAACAATATTTAATAATAAATTACAACCAACTTCGAATCTGTTAATGAATGGTGTGATCCTTGTTCATAAATTCCGGGCTTATCTGGTCTTATTTTTTTGTACGAGCCGACTTTCAATCGCTTCGAGCGATCATCATCAGGTAGACATATTAGTGAGTTTTTGTTAAACTCCGAATAGTAATGCGACATCGAAAGATATTGTGGTCCGAAAGAGAGCTTTTTTTGTAATGAGATATTGTTAAATGTAAGAATAATTTTGGAGCGCTGCAGACACAACGCTGAGGTTGAATTTTTTTAAATTTGAAAAATGTGCGTTCTTGTACTGGAGAAAAGTGGCATGAACTAAATATATATGTATATATATATATGTATATTTTTGAATTGGACATAGTCCGACAATTTATTTAAAGACATTTTATGATATGTTTAACGTTCTTTTTATAGATACAAGTATTTAAGCAAATGCTCTGTTTTATAATAAACAGTATTAAATAACATTTACCGGCCTGAATGTCCGAGAAATTTTCATAGAAAAGTTTTGTTCTCCAACATGAATCGAACCTCTATCCTTTACGGAACCATCATTTTGCGTGACGTGCCTTAACCTTTCGGCCACAGAGAAGCGTCTGGTTAGCAAGGTCGATTTTACTATCTTTAAACTTAAATCTTCCATGAATCTCTTCTATTCATATCTGCTCTAGCGTATCAAATGTAAACAAATGACGTCATATATTTTTGAATTGGACATTCTATGAAAATTTCTCGGACATTCAGTCTGATAAATGTTATTTAATACTGTTTATTATAAAACAGAGCATTTGCTTAAATACTTGTATCTATAAAAAGAACGTTAAACATATCATAAAATGTCTTTATATATATATATATATATATATATATATATATATATATATATATATATATATATACATATATATATATATATATTATAATAATATTTTTATTATGAAATATTTTACATCACTACACAAAAATTTCCATGTTTTGGAACTTAATCACTAGTTACTTACCATCACCTGAAGAAATACAATCATAGTATTGAAAGATGAAAGCTTTTATGTAACGATTCCAAAATTTTTTATTATAATCTCTTATAATAAAAATATAATAATATTATATTGCTCTACTTTGCATTGAGCACTTTTTTAAAAAGTAAATGCTATGAACAGTGGATTTTTACTCCATCTATTCATTTCTTTCTATGTGTGTGTGTGTGTGTGTGACTGTTTTGTACATAGAATATACTGAACATTTTGTACTTACTTTACAGAGGAAGGGTGAGATAAAAATTAATTTAAGTGACTAAATATGGTTGAGACAATGGCAGGTCATATTGCTGGTAAATAATTATATAAGTATATTATTATTGTCCTTGTTTTTTGTAAACTTTCCAATAAATTATTGCTGTTAGTAAATGAATTGTGTTTTTATTGAACAGATTTAATACATTTCAGCAGGACATAAAACATTTTTTCCATATTATAAATAATCATAAATTCTTGGAGCAAATATGAAGTAATAATTAGATTATGCAATGCTTGAATTTATTGCTTTGGCAAAAAGAGAGGCTGTAATAAATACACAGAGAATAAGATACTCAGAGATGTCATGAAGCAGACTGACCATTGTCTCCAAACAAGAGGATCAGCTCTGATAAATGGAAATAAAGAATAGAGAAGCTGTGTGAATGGAGGAGAGTCTGTGCCAGTAGGACACAGAGTTGCAGCAAAACAAAACTGAAAAATTGGCAAAATACACAGATTTTTTCCTGGAAGGTTAGGCCCCAGGATTCAAAGAAAAGTCAAAGTTATCCTCACCTTAGATCTAAAAGATTACAAAGAAGGGTGTTAGAGATTTGAGAGGGATTGCTCTCACAATTCTCCAGTAATAACTGTCTGCACTTAATAATAATTGATAATATTATTAAAACAGTTTCTTCTCTCACACTTCTCACTTGTGGAACTCTCTTCTGCTTTCTTGCTTCCCAATCAACTTTGATCTTCAAAAATTTAAATGCAATGTCAATCGTTATCTACTGTCTTATTCTTGTTCTTTTATTGTTCTCTCTGCTTAACCATGTTTTCTTTTACTCATATTCTCTAACACTCAGTAACCTCTTGCATTTTAGTGGCTTTATTGAAATGATTAAAAATTTGGCACTCACCAGACATACTGAAGGCAAGAGGGAGAAAGGGAAACAGTAAATAACCTACATAACAAGATTGTGTAAATGTATGATAGAACAGGGATTGGGAAAGATAGTAAAAAACATTTCTAAGTTCTACAAAAGATACATCTTGAAGGTATAAAGCAAGAATGATTGAAAGACCATAAGGTTCTACATCTATATATAAAATTCTGTGACTGCTATTTGTCCATCACACCCTAAAAAATAGCCATACATTGATTGGTCGTACGTGATTTTCCCGCTTGTTTTCGATTAGATTAGAGGAATCTAGTCAGAAAAGAAGAGAAAGGGACTTGCTTAAAGACCCGGGCTGTTGCTCTGAAAGAGAAAGTGTGTTCGCAGTGTGAAGACGATAATTCGTCTTGTCTTGCGACGAGAAAAGGACTTGCTTGAAAAGTCTGCTGTTGCTCTGAAAGAAAAAGTGTGTTTGCAGTGTGAAGACGATAAGTCGTCTTGTCTTGCGACGAAAAAAGGACTTGCTTGAAAAGTCTGCTGTTGCTCTGAAAGAAAAAGTGTGTTCGCTGTGTGAAGACGAAGTCGTCTTGTCTTGCAACGGAAAGAAACTTGCTTGAAGAGTCTGTTCCAGTAATCAAGAGGATTATTGTTCAGCTACCAAGGACAAGTCAGTAAAGACTTATCAAAAAATCGGTCAAAATAATTATTGTAAAGAGGATTTTACAATAGAACATTCGCATTACCCGGACTCTCCACCATCTTGCTTTCCAAGGAGAGCAACTAAAAATATCTAAAAAACCTTTCTGCTGGCTACTAAAAAATACTAAAGTTTTTTTTAGAACAGTAAGTCTAACTTTTTTTCCCCCTCTTTCCGCTATCTCTCTACCTCTTTCACTCTCTCTGAACTGTTGTTGGAGTCCTTTTTAAGGGCTCGCCAAAGGGACGTTTTTGGCAGTTATTTTCAAGTTGTACCAGTGAACTTTAACATCTGATTATTTTTTCTCCCCCCCTCATTTCTTTTTTTTCTTTTCCCACAATAAATTTTATAGCTATTTCAAGTGGTTTTTTCCTTCTTTGTCTCGCTTGTTATGGTTGTATATTTATGGTTTCAGGTCTCTGTTAGCTGTGTTACTCGGGATTCCCGTCATTGGATGTAATGACAAAGCTTCCCAACCTTTTTTGCACCAAATTTGGCTGTTACTAAGCCAAATTTCGACAATAGAAACAAAATTGAAAACCAATCTCCACTTTATGTACTATAGAATCTTAATAAATTTTGTTTTTTGTAAAATTTCTAGTTTAATAAACTTTTTCTCTAACTGAAAAGAATTTGTCTAAACTGAATATAAAATTTGTTGAAACTACTTCAAAAACAATAAACTTAATTAAAATAAAATAAAATATTCACAACTTTAAAACTGTAGCAGGAATTTACAAAATATCTATGAATTTAAATAAAGGATTTTATAAATATAAAGGTGATCTTTGCATTAATCATTTATCATTATAGGCCTGACCATAATTTCAACATAGTTTTGATTAAAACAGAAAGTAATGTATTTAGCTAAAGATATACTGAAAGTCTACTAATTTTAGAATCATCTATAGTTTTGATTAAAGGTAAAATAACTATTTGAACTGCAGGTTAAGTTATAGGGTGCCCAGTATAAAAGTGGAAATCTTTTTATCAATGTTTTATCTTTCAAGAATAATTGACTTTGGATAATCTTGAATCAATTTCTTGAATATTCATGACCTTGAATAATCAGTAAACTCTCACACAATTACTTAACTCTCATTAGTTCTTTTCATTGCTGTTTGATCTTGTGATTCATCATTTAAAGCTTATTTACAGACAACTTTTGTCTTTTGTTCTGTTCTTCATGTATGGCTAAACAACTCACTGATTTTGAGTGTTGAGTTATCATCCTTTTCAAAGAAGAACATCTGCTGTGGAGACTGACAAAATGTGAAGAAATTCTTCCTGAATGTTTCAGTCACATCAGTTGTCACCAGTTTTCAACAGTTGTCTCATGTTGTTCTGAATTTACCACTTTTTTACTGGCCACCCTGTAGATCTATTTGGAAAATATGTTAAAATAATCCAAAACTTATAGTGAGAACAAATTACCTGCATATGGATAGAAAATAAACTGAGTAGTTTTGCCATTCTAAGTGAACTGGAGATGGTACCAGGATTTATTATTGATGGGTGTAATCTTAACAATATAAGATATGCAGATGACACTATGTTAATGACCAACTCAGAAAGGAAACTTCATGACCTCTGAGACAGGATAGTAGAAGAAAGCAGTAAAAAAGCACTAAGCATCGACTGCAAGAAGACAGAAAGTTTTGGTCATCAGCAAGAGAAAAAGCTCAAGATGCGAGTTACAAGATGGAGATATATACATCAAGCAGGTGCAGAAGTTCAAATATCCGAGAAGTGTTTTAACAGAGGGTGGAAAATGAGACACTGACATCAGAACACACATTGGACAAACAAAAGAGGTATTCCAAAAGCTAAACAAGGTGCTGAGAAACAGAAAAATTTCATTAGAAAAAAAGAAAAGACTACAGGACAAAGAAAAAACTAGAAGCAGCAGAAACATGTTTCTACTGAAGGGTGCTGAGATTACCATGGACAGAGCAAGGAGGTCTTAAAGAAAATGGCAACAGAAATAACACTGATACGCAAAATCAGGAAAAGATAGCTGAAATTCCTTGGACACATAATGAGGAAGGAGGGCTTGGAAAACATAATTCTCACAGGGCACATTGAGAGAAAGAGTGATAAGGGAAGGCAGTGAACCAATTACCTAACAAGCTTGTGCAAAAGGATGGCAGAACAAGGTAAGTGGTAGCAGACAGAGGAAAACTGCTAAGACCCAGAAGAGATAGAAAGTGGTGGAGAGCCATGATCGTCTATGTCCTAGAAGAAGAATGTATTTAGCAAAAAATATATAAAGTCTACTAATTTGAGAATCTCCCATAGTAAATTTTCTACATTCCTGTTTCACCAGTTCAGACCTTTTTAGCTAAGACTTGTCATGCCATGTACACAAGAGTGAAACATCTTAATTCCCTTCGTATTACAGGAGTGACACCTCAGAGCCTTTCATCTTCATTGTCTGAGATGCATTCTGGGCATCAATTGGTCCAACCAGATCACCATGCTGTAGTTCTCACCTGTGCCCAATTACCCAGCCTATATACCCTTCTCCAAAAGTGTCAGCTCTGCTGGCTTGGAAATGTACACCGTATTTTAGATGGAATGATCCCAAAGATCCTTCTGTATAGGGAAGTAACCTCTGGCAACCTTACCTTTGCTTCAAGGACATCTGTAATAGGGACATGAAGGGGACAGGCATGGACATTGAGAAGTGTAAAAACATTACCAATGATCACTTACACTGGAGACGCAACTTACACTGAGGGCTCGAGGGGGGAGAGGCGAAATGGAGGCTTGCCATTGGGGAGGAGCATGTTCAGCAGAACGAAAACAACACAGTGACATCAGGGTAGAGAGCATTTTCACATTCACTGAAATTTAGACTGTCACTATTGCATAGGCCTGTACAGTTATAACAGATGCCGTGCTGCCATCAGCAACTGAAGCCCAACTATTTGGTTGCAGATCTATGGTCTCTTGAGACCAACTGATGCCACAGATATACACATAAATTGGTAAGAAGGCGCCATTTCACTTTGGGTAGCTACTTTCCAAGAGCTACTGCTTTAATTTTCAATGTTTGGATTTTTCAGTAAAGTGAAAATTTGATTTAACAGTTATTCCAATTTTTCGAACAAATGACATTCACTGTTATGAACCAAACTCACTATGATGAGCATATTTGACTTTGTCTATTTGTCTCCCAGTATCATTTTGTTGCTTTGTTAGAAGAAGAAGAAGTGGGAAATGTCATAATGCCATTTCTGGCCTCCAGTCTCTTGTTGGGACCTGGAAAGAAATGTGTATACACTAGAAATCAAAAAAGGAGGTGGAGGGGGGGTGGGGGTGGTATTAGTAGCAACAGTAATAATAATAATAAAAATAATAATAATAATAATAAGAAATCTAATAATAATAATAATAAAGATGAAACCAGTGAGAAATGGTATTAGCACCAACCAGATACAGTTACCCAAAAATAACAATGTAACTATCCTCTGGAACATGCCAATTCAAACTGACAGGGAAATAAAAGGCAACAGACTTGATATTATCATAAAAGACAAGAAATTCAGGAAGTGTATGCTTATTGACATAGCAGTACCATCTGAGAGAAACATCTCCATAAAAATTACCAAGAAATTGTCCAAATACAAGGACCTGGAGATCAAGATTAACAAGATGTGGGAAATGAAGACTGAGACTGTACCAACAGTAACCAGAGCGCTGGGCCTCATGAGAAAAGAAATGGAAAATTTTATGAACAGTGTCCCAGGTAACATCAACATACAAATTGCCCAGAAGATCGCCCTACTAGGAACATTCCATATACTAAGAAAAGTGCTATCAATTAAATGGGACTACACAATACACACTGACAGAACAATCAAAGCCAACCGCCCAGACATTGTTATTAAAGACCACAAACAAAATAAGTGCCTCCTTATTGATATGGCAGTCCCTGCAGACTGCAATGTGTCTTTGAAGATATTCGAAAAACTGTCAAAATACAAGGACCTTGAAATAGAAATCTCAAAAATGTGGCACATGGGAACATCAACAATTCCTGTTGTAGTTGGAGCCCTTGGACTGGTTGGAAAAGATTCCAGTAGGCTGATTGAAGGGATCCCTGGAAGTCCATGCCTCAAAGAGATACAAAAAATTGTTCTGACAAGTACAGCCCACACTTTACGAAGGGCTTTATCTATGTAATTATTTTTTTTTATATTTATTTATTTATTTTTGCAGTGCAAAGTGTCATGATGCCATTTCTAACCTTAGGTCCCTGGGTGGGACCCGGAAAGAAATGTGTAAACACCAGATATCAAAGGAAATAATAATAATAATAATAGAGATAATCTGAAATGTTATATGATTTTAAACCCAATGCTTACAAAACAGAAAAAAGTATCAAATCTTAAAAGTAAATATTTCATGTTAAAGTGTGAAGTTTTAAATAAGTTATAATTTCCAGACTTTATTTTTTATTTAATTTTTTAAATTAAATCTGAATTTCATTTAATAAATAATTAGTAAAAACCAGAAAATAATCTAACACTAAAATCTCAGTTGCATGGTTTTATTTGGAACATATTTTTTCCAATTCATTTTAATGATCCAATCTTCATTTCTGATTCCAATTTCTATCAAATAGCACTTATTAATGTCTGAAAGTAATCGTAGACCAAAGTTTTCCAAAGTGAGAACGAATCTTGAAACTTTCCAACAAGTGGATAAGCTGATCAATTTATTTGATTCCCATGAGGTGCTGTCTAATTAGGATAGCAATTTATTATTAATTAATGAAAATAATTGTTACAAACAAGCAAATAAACCCCCAAAATATAAGAGGAAACTTTTACCAATAAAGAATCAATTGATTTTCTTTATTAATTTTACCTCAAAAACATAAAACATAAATTTTTGTCAGCTATAGATTTGCAGAGTTTGTAAACAATTTCACTCTGCGTTTTGGAGATTCAGAAGGAAAAACTAATTTTCATTCTGACAGTTACAAGAATTAATTGGAATAAATAAGAAGCAATTTGTATTAATTCATGTCAGAATATTTATCTTTAATATATATATATATATATATATATATATATATATATATATATATATATATCCAATGAGAACAAATGGAGTATAATTTCACTGTATACAACATTTAATTTAAAAGAGGGCTCAATACAAATTAGAGCTAAATATTATTTATTTTAGGATATTAAAACATGTTAAGAATCGCTACATAATGGCAATTATATTTCAACACCATAAATGTGTCTTGTCGGGTAATGTTAAACTACGGGTGAGTGAAAGATTAATTTAATTTCAGCAGAATACTTAAAAAATAGGATTGTGAGCTTTGCCATGATTAACCAGTTGAATGTAGGCTAAATTCAAATTCACTGGAAAAATCTTTTTAATTTAGGTCATGACACAAAGTTGTCTGCATATAAAACCTAGACAATTTCCTTATGGGCAAATACAGGTTGATGCAATATTTCGTAAGATGTATTGTAGTCTGATGTTCAACTTTCCTAAGAAGTAAAAGACAAAAGAGGTGGAGAGATAATTTAACATAATACTAACTAGTTATATGCTTGCTCAACTTCTTACATAAAACTTTGTAGTTGATAAATAAAAGGTCCTTTTATGAAACTGGTAAATAACTTAACTGTTTGAAAAAAGAAACGGATCAAAAATACAGAACTACTTCAGCAAATTAATATGCAACCATTAAATAAAGAGCATCCATATAAGATGTTAATAATACCAACTAATCAAGGTAAGGTGTTGACAATACAGCCTAAACACCTGTACATCCATATAAGATGTAAATAGTACAAACCAAACATCAATACAAAGCAATATTAAATCAAAATGAATCATACAAATAGAATAGTAAGCCATATAAGATACACAACAGTTCATCTACTGATCATTACTATATGAAAAAGTATTATCAAATTCAAAGTTTAAACATATTGCAAGATAAAAGTTAAGTTATGCCAGTAATTAACAGTCAATTCACTTCTTTGGTTTAATAAGGAGTTTTTATCAGAAAATCTGATAATTTCTAATTTTTCCTGTAAGCACAGAAAACAGTGTTCATTTAAAGATCTACATGTTCTAGCTTTTTTTAAATTTTCCATTTTACCTTAGGAGTTTTATTTGCTTCTTTTAAATTCCAAAAATATTTTTCAAAAGAGATGTACTCTTTTCATAAGTACTATTGATGAATGATAAATTATGTTGATACAACCTAGTCTTAAAAGAATTCTTAGTACTACCAACATAAAATTTTGTCAACAGTTGGATTCTCTATTGTAGAAATAGTACTAAGATAAACAAGAGAGTTGGTTAAATATGGATTTTGTAATGGGCATTCATTAAAATCCTTGCAATTACATTGGCTAATATTATCAACAGTATTTATCTTAGGATGTGTATTATTATCCAAATTTTTAAATTGCTTTAAAATTTTATTATTATGCTTCATTATCATCTTCTCAAGATTATTGGTGCAGCTATAACTTAGTTTAAGTGTGTTTCTGTTAAATATTTTACTAAGAGAGTTACTTTTAAGAAAATTTTTATCAATTAAATTGAGGTACTTCTGGCCTAACTTAGTAGTGACTAATTGGTTAAATGAGGATGTGTACTACATGATTTTCCCATAGAGATATCAAAGTGATCATCAGAGTTTTTAATCCACTGTTCATTGTTGTTAATGAGAACAGATCTTCTACAGTTCATTATTATATTTATGTCTTCACTGAAAATATTAGAGTATTCCTTGGCAAATTCCAAAGCTAAGGTGAAAGATCCTTGGAAATGGATTGGTTTGTGATCTTTAATTAGGACATATGATTTTTTGGTACATTACTAAACTTATTGCTAATTTTAAGTTTATCAGTTATATTTTTACAGGTAGTGTTAATTCTATCAACTAAATTAATAGTGGTAATATTCAACTTCATATAATTTTTGGTTAAATTTTTTTAATTAAAGAATTATAATCTTTAGGATTAAATTTATAAAAATTAGCAGTTTTGCCAGATTTAACAATTTTTTTTATTTTGTTAGATCTATTAATATCTTTAACAATAGAATCTAAAGGAAGAAGTAAGCCTTCCATCTCATTCTTTTAATCAGATCTTCAGTCTTCAAAATCAGTTTTTTTTAAGTTTATCATCGCTTGACGGTGGAATGAGACTATGGATTTTGAGTTTAATTTTAATAATTAAATTTATAAATATAGTTTCAGTTTTGAAGCATGGAAATCTTCTGTGTCATGATGGAATCATATTTTTAAAAAGAAAATAATTATAATATATATATATATATATATATATATATATATATATATATATACACACACAGAGAAAGAGGGATCATCATTTCAACTAAGAGCTAAAGAGATCAATCAGAATAGATCCAACTCAATCCATAAGATGTTTGCCATGTGAGAGAGGAGTTTCATCTATGACAGTCCAAAGAGCTGTGTAAAAAGAATTGAAAATGAAATTTTCAGTAAAATTTGTGCGGCAACATGTTACTCCAGGATAGAAAGTTAGACGGTTAGAGAGGATGAAGATCATCTTGAATGAGTTTCATTATGATCCTGGAATAATATATTTGTACTTTATTTCAATACTTCATGAGCTTCCAATCCTTAACTATAATTAATATTGATGAACATGTCAATTTTGTTTACAATAGATTTCATCATGATTCTTCTGAGAGTAATTATACATTCTTATTGGTCAAAGTAGAGTCCAATAGTGCTATAAAAACCTTAGAAAAACTTAATCTAACAATTGCACAGTCCTGCTGTTACAGCCAGTTTGTGAATAAATGTATACATACATGCACATATGCACACACATACACACACACACACTTATCACTCATATATATATATATATACATATATATATGAAGAAATATAGTTTTAATGTGTGCTATATTTATGGGATAAAGTGCTCAATATCAGAAATAGAGTGTATGTAAATATAAATATAAAAGTGAACATTGAAGTCAACACTCAGAGGCAACAGGCTGTTTCATGCTAGATGATTGCGCCTAGCATGAAAATATCTATCTATCTATCTATCTATCTATATATATATATATATATATATATATATATATATATATATGTATTTTCTCTCACAGATGGTGCCATCCTGTACATAATATATATATATATATATATATATATATATATATATATATATATATATATATATATATATACTTCTGGCCTACAAGCAAAACCTCTGCGTCAGTACCCGTGATGTCCTCAGAGCTGCTCACAGCAAAGCCCAACAGACTGCACGCCGCTGCGCCAAAGTCTACTGGCTGAACCTGTGCAGCAGGATCCAGACGGATGCTGACAGTGGAATGGAAACACAACGTACAATGTACGCCGGCATCAAATCCGCCACTGGCCCCACCCCCATCAAGATGGCTCCGCTGAAGTCCAAGACAGGAGAGGTCATTACAGACCAGGACGAGAAGCTAGAGCGCTGGGTGGAGCACTATCTGGAGCTGTATGCAACGTGGTGACAGATGCGGCCCTGGATGCCTTACCCAATCTCCCAGTCATGGAGGAGTTGGATACCCTGCCCTCTGCAGAAGAACTCAGAAAAGCCATCAACTGTCTCTCCTGTGGCAAGGTTCCCTGGAAAGACGGGATCCCACCAGAAGTTCTGAAGAGTGGCAAGCCAGCTCTACTGCTTCATCTCCACGAGTTCCTGTGCCTGTGCTGGGAGAAAGGCCACATCCCTCAAGACATGTGCGATGCCAACATTGTCACCCTATACTAGAATAAAGGCGACCACAGTGACTGCAATAACTACCGCCACATTTCACTCCTCAGCATCATTGGGAAAGTCTTTGCCCACGTCGTCTTATCATGCCTGCAGAGCCTCGCCTCCCATGTGTACCCTGAGTTGCAGTGTGGCTTCAGGACAAGCCGATCTACAGTGGGCATGATCTTCTCGCTATGCCAGCTGCAGGAGAGGTGCCATGAGCAGCAGAAACCACTGTATATTGCCTTTATCAACCTGACGAAAAAGCTTTTGACTTGGTCAGCAGAAGCAGACTCTTCAGCCTCCTGGAGAAGAATGTGGGATGTCCTCCAAGGCTGCTCCAAGACTGCGCGCCAAGACCAAGGTCCGTGAGGTCCTCATCCGTGATATGCTGTTTGCTGACGACATTGCGCTGACGTCCCACACAGAGGATGGTCTGTAAGAATTAGTCAGCCCCTGGACCATGCCTGCAAGGAGTTTGGGTTGACCATCAGCCTCAAAAAGACCAACATCCTGGCACAAGACACCACCTCCTCCCCGGACCTTGCCATCAACAGCACGCACCTTGAGGTGGTGGACCCCTTCACCTACCTTGGGTCGATCATCTCCAGCTCTCTCTCCCTGGACACTGAGATCAGCTCCAGGATAGGGAAAGCCGCTGCAGTCAGGGTCAAGATAAACTAGTGCATCTGGAACAACAGCCAGCTGATGGAGAACACCAAACTACAGGTCTACCAGGCATGCGTCCTCAGCATCTTCCTGGACAACTAGTCCTGGACAACTTATGCCAGTCAGGAGAAGAGGTTAAACACCTTCCACCTCCGCTGCCTCAGACGTCTCCTGCACATTAAGTGGCAAGACAGGGTCACTAACACAGAGGTCCTCTAACATGCCGGCTTCCCCAGCCTGTTCTTTCTGCTTGGCCAAAGACATCTCAGATGGCTGGGGCACGTACGCTGCATGGGTACTGGCCGCATCCCAAAAGCCATCCTGTACAGAGAGCTGTGTGAGGGGTCCCACCCAACTGGAAGACCTCAGCTCCACTTCAAGGATGTCTGCAGAGACATGAAGCTGGCCGACATCAACCCCAACACCTGGGAGGCTGTGACTGACAACCATCAGCTTTGGAGAGCCACAGTCAGAGACGCCGTCACGACTGCAGAAGCCGCGAGAGAATCTCAGCAGGCAGGGAAGAGAGCCAGGAGAAAAGCAAGGACATCCTCTGTCTCTGTGTCATCCAGCTTCATCTGTGCCAAGTGCCTGGGAGACTGCCGCTCCAGAGTGGGACTACACAGTCACCAGTGGCGATGTAACTCCATCGCTTAGCACCTACAGCGCTACTCCATCGTCTCCCGAGACGGACCGATGCTGGGGATGATATATATATATATATACACTCACATATTTCCATATGCATACACACACAACACACACACACAACACACACACACACACACACAATACATACACACATATATTCACAGGGTGTGATGGATAAATTGTCATCTAAATTATGCAATAATGAAAATAACACTGACATCTCATTTTAACATATATTTGCAAAAATTAAACAAATCTATCTTGAAATACTTTACAGTAGATTTATCCAATAAAGTTGCCATTGGCTTCAACTACAGCATCCAGATGACTTTAGAATTTCCTGCATCTCTTCTGGTTGGTTTTCTTCTTTAATTCTGCCATAATCCTTGCTTTCAATTCATCTTTGGTGTTACAAGGAGTTTTCTTGGTATCTCACTTAACTGTACCCACATCATAATCAAGGGGGTTGCAGTTTGGGGAGTTAGGTGGCCAGATGTAAGGGGCAACGTGGTCGCAGAAATTGTCTCACAGCCATGACTGGATTCTGCTTGTGTGGCATGATGCAGAGTCCTGTTGTCAGACATAGGGTCTTCCAGTAGCCACCCTCTTGGGCAGGAATATCTCCTTTAAGTACTTGATATAGGCCTCCATGTTGTGTTTCAGGCCCTCAAAATCAAATTTGGGAGTTTTTTCTTATCAGAATGAGCTTCCCGAGCTTCTGTACCTTTCAAATCACCATTACACTCATCCAACTCTTTCCGAATCATCTGCACTGTCCTCAGATTGACATCCAAACACTCTGAAATGTTTATATTGGAGTTTCTGGTGTGAATGGCAAGCCGTACAGCATGCTGTTTCCAAATTTCTGGCAGAGTGAATTGTGTCATGGTGCTCTTTTTCTCACAGATGGTGCCCAACTGGCCTTATATTGTGCATTCAACAACATCAAAAACAAATGACACACATGCATGAAATTAAAAATATAAAATGGTGACAATTTATCCATAGTACCCTGTATATATTTTTTGTTCTTGAACAGAAGAATGTGGATAATTTTTTTTTCAAAAATATACATACCCACACCACATATGCATTCACACAATCTGATGCTGAAAATTCTTTAACAAAATTCTGATATTGGGTCAATTAGTGAGATTTTGGAACATGAGTTGGATGAAGAATTTTTATCACCCCCTTCTGTCTATCAAAGCATTACATGCCAATAACCTAACTCATCAGACTGAATATATTATAGTGCTTATTTTGGTAGGCCTTGTGCATTTGTTCAGAAGTATGAACCAAAATTGCCTGCATCAATTTATAATTTAACTTGAACTAATATTCTGTCTATATTTCTGAGATGAGGTATTATGTACAGTATTTACATTAGTCGGACTATTGTCCTCATCTTTGTCGCCATATTTGTCACAACGTTTCGGCCGTTGTACGCTCCAGCCTTCTTCAGGTGGTTGGAATTTCGAACTGAACCCTTTATTTCGATCACTGGCTCGTGGAACTAGAACAGTCTACCCCAGTGATCGAAATAAAGGGTTCAGTTCGAAATTCCAACCACCTGAAGAAGGCCGGAGTGTACAACGGCCGAAACGTTGTGACAAATATGGCGACAAAGATGAGGACAATAGTCCGACTAATGTAAATATTGAACTAATATGTAAATATTGAACTAATATATACATTTTATCTAAGGTATGAAGAAAAGGTTTTCTCATAATTTAATGCTAAACAAGTTGCACTTATCTGTACATACATCTTGGTACTTTTGAATAGAGGAATCCTAATAAGAGATCATCTTTTGTCATCTTGGCAAAAGCTGCAAGAATAATGAAAAAAAATTCATAAATGTACTGTCATTAACTCAATATTGGAAAATTCACATAATAACATCAATTTTTTCTGATAATCTATTTTTTTCACAGATCAACGATCAACAAATGTCAACTAATTGATAGAATGGCATCATCTTCAGTCAAAAGAAACCAAAAAAGAAGGCATTAGTTCAATTATTAGATCCACATTTGATTAATCTGTTTTTATTATTCAAAGTGGTTTTTAGTTTTTGTGTTTTAGATATATCATTGATTTATTGTTTTCATTTTCCTGTCATCAAGCTTTTCCTATTATTCTTTATGGGTTCTTCCGAGACAATCCTCAAGAAGAAGGTTTTTTTAAATCTTAAATTAGTGAAAAAAGAAAATGACAGGTACATATTTTACATTTTATATTTGTTGCTAACTTGAACAGTAAATTGAAAGATCGGATTTCAGGAGTAAGTTGAGAGGAAACATTGAATGAAATAAAACCAATAGGAAAATTAAGAAGAAAAATATGTAAATATTGAGGAAAATGTAATGAGAAATAAAGATAAATGAAGAAGAAATTTTAAGAAAAAAGAAGAATAAAAAATGCAGAAAATGAATGAAAAGAAGAAAAAATTAAAAAAAAGAAAGGATAAAATGGAAAAGGGAAAATTATTAAAAAAAATAAAAGAATGAAAAATACAAGAAAGAAAATGTAAGAAAAAAGATAAAGTATAAGAAAGAAATAATGAAAAAAGGAAAACTGAAAGAAAGAAAAAAAAGAAAAAATGAAAGAATGAAAAACATAAGAAAGAAGATAAAGTATAAGAAAGAAAAAAAGAAAAACTGAAAGAAAGATGGTGAAAAGAGGCTGAATGTGAAAATAGTTGGGGAAAACCTAAATATTAATAACAGGATATAGACAAAGATAAAATATTCATTGGAAATGGAAATAATAGAAAACACACGAGAAATTATTGTACGCAAATACTGGAGAAGAGATGACAGAAAATAGAGCCAGAAAAGAATCAATATTCACCAATTCTTAAGAACACAATCATCATGACAAGAAAAAAGCAAATAAAGAAAAACAAATAAACGATGACATTAAAATAAAAACAAAAATTTTAAAGAATTATCCCAAATATTTAAAAATTGAAATATATATAAAATAAAAGTATGTAAAAACCTGCATAATAAATCAGCAAAAAACAATGAACAAAAATACAGGAGAAAGTTAAACTACTTGGACTCTGATGAAAAGTAAATTAAAAGAAAGTTTATTTTTTTGTTTTGGTGTGTTGGAGATTAGAATTACAGAAATCCAATAATAAACAAATACAAATAAATGAAGAAATTTTGAAATTGAAAATGAGAGAAAATGAAATGAAAAGTAGAAAAAAGCAGAAGAAATACAAAAAACATATATCAAGAAAGGTAACACATACACCCACACACACACTGAAAGAGAAGATGGAACAAGGAAATGTGTTTTCCCTTAAAAATGGAATTAGAATCTTACTGAGCTCTTTGCTCTCTGTGGCCAATTCGTCTGAAGAACACCAGATCATATGGTGGTTTCTCCTACAAAGAGGGATGCAAGTTTGAACCTTACTAGCACATTTTCTTTATTAAGATTTCTCGAGTATGCAGATCAATAGATAAAATAACATTTGATGTAATATATAATTGTATAATAACTTACATGTGATGGCTCAAAGTTGTTACGCCCTAGTAAACTGTTTCAGCTGGTGGGCTAAACCCACTTGAGGGAGTGGTGTTAACACAACATGACTTGGTGAAGAACCTCGTTGACATAGATCACCGGTTAAGGCGGATGGGTTCCTCAGATGAACTACAACAGCCATGTAAGTGCAGCTAAGGCAAGCCACCAAGTTGGAGGATATTGGTTGTGGTCTAACCTGGAGAGGGATTGACTCCACCAGGTAAAAACACCCAAGATATGCCACATAATGATCACACCAAGAAAAATTTGTGGAAACGCAGGATCTGGCACACAAACATGACAGATGGAGAATAGTGGACTGCTCAGCATGTCAGTGCACAAACAACTCCTTCTGGGGTTAGGGGCAAAAGAAGATAATAATAACTTATATAACACACCCTTGTGCTTGAGGTGGTGCTGAAAATTTCTTGGCATAACCCACTTAAAAAAATCTAGCTAAATGACCAAACTTTTTTGTTTGTGGAGAGGCAGCATTTTGTTTGGGCTGATAGATAGATAGATAGATAGATAGATAGATAGATAGATAGATAGATAGATAGATAGATAGATAGATAGATAGATTCACTTTGTATTTCATTGGTAAGGAAGAAGTTCCACTAAGGTAACTTCTTCCTCAGAACTGTCACTTTGTGTAACAGACTCCCAAGAGAATGCTCAACCATTTTAAGTTTGTGGTTAACCATTATCTATCCTATATATCCTCATAACATGCACTGTTTCCTACACCTTTACAACAGTCTCATTCAGAAACTCTCTACCTTTTATTGGGTGAACAATGGTATTAAAAAGGAGGAATAAAGAATAAATAAGTGAGCAGGAGGTGCATGTAAAAAGATACAAAGAGTACTACAGTTGAGAATGAAAATGAGCAATACATAGATAGATAGATAGATAGATAGATAGATAGATAAACAATTAAAAAATTTATGAAAGAAAGAACAAAAATATTTTTTTTAAATTGAAGGGAAAGATATAAAATTAAAAACAACAGAGGAGCTTGAAATACAAAAATAAAATTAAAGCAAAGAAAAATGAAACATAAGTAAAATAGTTAAAGATATACATGACAGATAGGTGCAGGTAGAAATAATGGAAAAGAAGTGAAGCAAATCAAGCTGAAAAAATTATGACAACATTTTTAAAAAGCTAGTATTGTATATAGTAAAACAAATCTAAAATAAAATATGAAACAAATGGATTCTATAAATATATGAAACAAACAATAGTAAAATAGATATTCCTCTTCACAAGCATTAAAAACAAAAAATAAGTAAAATCTTTAATATCCCAGTAAAAAAAATAGCCCCTTCCATTTAATTTATGACTTGCTTTTTCAAAGAAGGTTTGTAATGAGTTTTGTGTCAGGAGAATCCATTATCTAAGATGGCTGACAGCAAACATTTGAAACATTACTGCCAAAAATATTTTCATATCTTATATTTTTTTTTGTTTTAATGTAAGTGATCTTTAAAAAGGTTCCCCAAATATAACTGACAATCGCCCAAAGAAGATTTTGTCTTTAACAATCTGATTGACTAATAAGTTGCAAAAAGAAGGCAGAAATATATATATATATATATATATATATATATATATATATATATATATATATATTAAAAAAGAAGAAAAGAAAGAAATATTTAAAGAAAGTTACACAAGGATTTAATTCATTTTTTTTATTCATCAAAACTGGAGAATTATCATTAAAATGTCAAAGCTTTCAGCAAAGATGAAGATATGATTAAATAGATTTTTAATAAAATTTGAGCGACCTTCTTTTTTTAAATTTGATTTTATGATGAAAACAGATAGGAAGTTGCATGGGGAGAATGTAAAAATTAAATTTTCATCTTTTTATGAAGCTTATTTGTTTTAAAAGTGAAATCAGAATTTGCATTTAAGTTATTTTTTATTTTATGTTTCACAAGATCTAAAGCATTTATCTGTTCATATCTGTTGATCTAGTGATCTTTGTTCATATCTATTTCAGTTTTGATGTTGTTTATGACCACTCGTTTTTATCTGCCCGTATTCATTTTTAGCTAACAGTTCATTTGCATCTAGCTATATTCATTTCTATCTTTTAATTTTGTATATCTATATTCATTTCTATATATATTTATTTGCCTATCTCTGAAGTTTTATTTACCTGTTCATTTCTCTATTAAATTTTGTCTATTATTCATTTCTACCCTTCTCAATATAACTACTTTTTGTATGTACCACTATTCATTTTTACCTCAATTTTTATCCAGAACTATACATTTTTATTTCTCCTTTCATATTTTTTTCTGTATTTATCTATCTATTTAGAAAAATACGACAAACCATAAAATTTCTTATGTGTTTCATCCATTAGGATTTTGTTGATATATCATATTATACAAAATTATATATTGTTATATTATCTATCTATCTATCTATGTTCATTTTTATCTAGCTATGTTCATTATTATCTAGCTATCTACATTTGTATCTACTGTACTAGCTTCATTTGTATCTACATTTTTTATCTATCTTACTATATATCTTGCATTTTATATATTTATTTTCATTTTTTATGTATCTTCATTTATATCTATTTATGATCAATATTTATTTATTTGCATTTATTTTATTTATCTTAATATATATCTTCACTATTATCTCTCTCTCTCTCTCTCTCTCTCTCTCTCTCTCTCTCTATATATATATATATATATATATATATATATATATATATTTACTATGGGGAAAATGAGACCGAGGAAAACATTACATAACCAACCTAGCGAGCTTGAGTAAAAGGATGGTGGAACAAGGTTTAGAAGAGATAACAAAAAGACAAAATTTATTATGAACAAAAAAGGACAGGAAATTGTGGAGAGCCATGATCACCAATGTTCTAAAGGGACATGGCATATAGAAGAAGATGATGTTATTCATTTAACACCCCAAAATAGAAAATTGCAAAATCTTTCATTGATTTTACAAAATCTGATGTGTTTTGCTTTCAG
>OZ038487.1:80033582-80123582 GCA_964036315.1 Acanthosepion esculentum | reverse complement strand
AAGAGGGATGGCAAAAGGTCAAAGGTTATTTAGAGCAACAAGCAACAGCAAGTTGTGGAGAGCCATGATCACCTGCATCTTGAAAGGACATGGTACATAACAAAAAGAAAGAATCATTTTGTCGATATAAAGTTCCGACATATCAATACAGATGTTGAGTCATGAACAAAGCTTAAGCTTTCAAGATGAGCCTTCACTTGCTTTTTGTGTATTAATTTCAACTTATCAGTCTGTCCATTGCTTGTTACTGTATAATATTTGAATATTGTGTGCTGATGTCAAGTCAAAATGAAATGGAGAGAAAAAATGGGAGGGAGAAAAATACTGAAAAAGCAAAAATCATTAAAATATTTTCTCTTTTTCAATTTCTTTTTGACATCTTCATAAAATGAAATGCCACAATGAAGATTGAAAAGCATTTTTTTATGCGGAAAGAGAACACATCTTGTAAAATTCCTCTTATGAAGATCTAGAATTAAATATTTCCATAATTCCAGATATTTTTCACAACCACTATTTTCAAATCATGGTAGGTCTAATCACATTTTTGGCTGATATTTTCTTTAGTGTTTTTCGTAATGAAGTAATTCACATTTTTCTATATATTAATTTAAGTCTCAGGATTGAGTGATTTTGTTTAACGGCATATCAACACCTATATGGGTTATTTAATGCCAAAATCTAAATATACTGTATGTAATTTCATGCATTCAACTTTATAGTTTTTTTAATGTTGCATTGATTGTCATTTTACTATAAAAATGTATTGCTGGTTATTTTATTATAAAAATATATTGTTGATTTTTGTTTGGGAGTTCACTATTTGCCCATAACTGGGTTACCTTAACAGGTACTACCACCCCAGGTCAGGGTGGACCTGGGAACAACAGCAGTTAAGAGATAGTTCCACACACCTCAAAACCTCCAATCTCTCAATCAGAGTCTTTTCTGCTGGATGTAGTTTTTTGTCAGACCCAGAACACTACATCTCAGGATGTGGAATTAATAAATACTAAACACTTCAAATACCTCAGTGTATGGGCCAGTGATAGCAGATTTAGTATAGGAGATAAAGATATTGAACATGGAATAAGTTGTGTTAAGAATTGTTTCACCCAATACTGAAGCAAAGTCAAAACATTAAAATAAGAACTTGAATCATGTTCTTAAATAGACTCACCAGATCTAAACTTTCATACAGATGTCATGTCTGGTGCTCAACTGTTCAGAAATGTCTAAGTTGTCAACTATATACGACTACTTTCTTACATTGATGGTTAAAAGATGGCTTTGAGTGAATGAAGTGACGACCATCCTTCCTTGAACCTTGAGAACTGGAATTATTGAATCACAAGCAAATAACTGTGCAAGATAATAGAAAACACATCACTTGAGCATTTTCCACAACAACAACAACTATAATAGATAACACGTGTAAGACAAATAGAAAATTAGAGGGAAGCTCCCATCAATACTGGAAGGATCAACAACAGTTACTGGACCTGAGAAACCTGTTCTCCTGAAAAACTGTTTTAAGAGAAAGATTATATAAATTTCAACCAAAAGTATCATTAACTGCTTGATCAATGGATGCTAAAAGTTTCCATATAAGGAAGCAGCTAATATTACCGTTACCATTTTAAGCTTAAACTCTCACAGTATATTACTCATATATGTACATATAAAAATTTTGCCAGTATTGGTTAGTTAATACCAATTTTATTATAAAAAAAACTTTACTTGTATAAATTTAAACATTTACAAACCTTATCAAAGTGTGGCACAAGGCCATAATAATAGAGGAGCAAGTGAAATTCAGTAGCAATGGCTAGAGAGACTAATCTAATAAATCATTCAACACTAGAGATTATATATCTTTACATGTCTTAGTCTTGTCTGGCATAAGGTCAAAGTATGGAGCATCCAGCCAAAATTGAACTTGGTAACAATAAAAATCTGCTAAACATTGCACATCAGTTGGCACCCTTGATATTTACTCAGTTTACCTCAGTCAGGCATAAAGCCAAAATAGTGGATTACCCAGTGATGATTGCACCCACAAACAATTGTTAACTTTTTATCAATCATTTTACAGCATAGATATTTTCTCACTTTCCAACCTTGGCAGAATTCAAAAGCATTTATGCAACTTAGTGGGTGATGAATTATTTTCTACCCTGTAACCCCTTTCCCACAGACAAAAAATTGCTAGCTCCTTGTTAATTTATCACTATTTCCATGGCAAATGTTCAGATGAGCAACATTCCTTAGTTCTACCAGTTCAGACCTTCACAGCTGGGACCTACCATGACACATACACAGGGTCGACTCATCCTCATTTCTTTCATATTCATTTGGTAAGTAACAAGTTCCACTTCTTCAAATATTCGTAGTCATAAATCTTCTCCAGAACTGTCACTTGTGGAACCAACACCTGAGAGGATGCTTCCTCAACAACTGAAAACTTAACCTCTTCAAGTCTAGGTTCAACCATTATCTACCCTACATATACGCATATGTACACTTATTACCTCCTCCCTTTATGCCTTTACAACAATCTTGTTCAATAACCTTCTACCTTGATTGGCACTTGGGCCTTGTATTTTGGGAACAATGTTATAAAACCACACACACACACACACACACACACCAAAGCTATGAAGAACTATTGCTCTACAGCAAGTGGCATAAAAATACACCAGATTTTACTGTGCTTGCACAAGGCCACAATATGGAGCTTCAACTGAAGATCAAAAAATCAAATTTACTAGCAATGGATAACAGTAGATGGCATCAAAATTCACCAAAATTTGCTTTGTCTAACACAGGGCCACAATTTGGACCACTTAGTGAAGATCAAACTTGCAATGAATAACAGTTGGTGGCATCAAAATTCACAAAAAAATTGCTTTTTGTGGCACAAGGCTATAATTTGGAGCACCTAGTGAAAAATCAAACTTACTGGCAATGAATAACAGAAGGTGGCAACAAAATTTACCAAATTTAGCTTTCTTTGGTGTAAGTCCTCATTTGCAGATTGCCTAATGTAAATCTCTCATGAGACTTGCTTATTAGATATCATAGCAGGTACCCACCTCTCTCCAAAGTAATAAAAATAAGATGTAAGAAATATATATATATATACATATATATATCTGATGCAGATATTATTACAAAAAAAGAAAAAATGTTGAAGAAAGAAGCGAGACAAAAAGAAAAAAGACAAATTGTATATTTAAATAAACATAACTTTGAAGTATTTTCAAAGAGGCAATATAACTCTAATGGATTAAATGAATTATGGAAAATAGATTTTTGATTGATTTCACTTAGACTTGAGTTAATTTTTTTCTGGTCTACTTGCCAGCAGATCTGAATAGGCAACCAATGACATCAAGAGGTGAAAGGTGAACATGGAAACAGGTTATATTAATCCCCCCAAAATTAATTAATAGTTTTCAGCAAGTTTTTCTTCTATTGTTCATTTTATTCAATGAATTTGCTTTTCCTGAGCTTCTAAGTAAATGCAGTCTTTTTCCTTTCCAATTAAATTAAAAAAGAAGCATTTTTAACAAAAAAGTAAAAAAAAAAATGGTAAAAATAAAACTATTTACCTGATTCTGTCTTCATAAAAGAAACTAAAATTGGATTCATTGCCAACAAACACAGATCTTTAACAGCCAGAAATAGCAAATGAAATCAAATCATCAAATAACTTATCTGCTATGAATCAGCAAGATCAAACTGTTCTTCAGTTAATTTATTGATAAGCACATTTACTGATGGCACACATTCAACCAATCACGGGTTTTCATTGAAATTTTTCATGAGACTGTAAATTCAAATATAACTAATTATAACAAGAACAGGTGTAATTTACTAAGTTTAGCTTAGATGCGGCACAAGGTCGAAAGTATGGAGCATCCAGCGATGATTGAACTGGCTACTCAGTTGTAATTAATATAGTAAAACAAGCTTGCTAACCATTTCATCACTTTGAAGTGCCCCCTTTTCTCTTTCTCTCTTTCTCTCTCTTTCTGTATATATATATATATATATATATATATATATGTGTGTGTGTGTGTATATATATTAAAGAAGCTGGGTATAGACCTGGCTTCTTTAATATTTCCCCTTTTCTGTCAAGATTAATGCTGGACAAACGTACTTATAAACTTTAGATTCTAGTAAAATTCTTCTTTTTCATTAATGATAAACTCTATTTTAGGAATACGTTTTCACAACATCGCCCACATGACGCCAATGTGATCGCATTTCAAAACGGAACGCTGGTCTTAAAATTCAGTCATTTTGTTTTGATTATTCTTATGTCTATCGTCTTTTCATGTTGACTTGAATGTAGTCTAATTTTAATTATGCTTTAATAACTATGTCCTGAAGAAGGTCTACTAGACCGAAACGTCTGACGTCGACATTGAAACAACATTAAAAACAGTAAACTTGCATATTCGGATTTTTTGTTTTTCCATATTTTTCCTCATACTGTCGGATCTATATCCACATATTTGCTTACATATATATACATATAAGTTTTATTAAAGATGCCTGACAAGGTATTGTGATTAAGCTTTTTATTCAAATTTTCTTGTGTTTATCTGTGTTTTCTTTGCTGGACATAAAGTGTGTAAAAACTGTCTGAATGTTCTACATATATCTAGTTCTTTATGTCCAGAAAAGAAAATGTTTATACGAACAGAAAAAATATTAAACTTAAATCTTCCATGAATCTCATCTATTCATATCTGCTCTAGCGTATCAAATGTAAACAAATGACGTCATATATTTTAAAATTGGACATAGTCCGACAATTTATTTAAAGACATTTATATTATGTTTAACGTTCTTTTTATAGATACAAGTATTTAAGCAAATGCTCTGTTTTATAATAAACAGTATTAAATAACATTTACCGGCCTGAATGTCCGAGAAATTTTCATAGAAAATGTTCGCTCTAAAAGGTCGATTTTACTATCTTTAAACTTAAATCTTCCATGAATCTCATGGAAGATTTAAGTTTAAAGATAGTAAAATCGACCTTGCTAACCAGACGCTCATCTGTGGCCGAAAGGTTAAGGCACATCACGCGAAATGATGGTTCCGTATAGGATACAGGTTCGATTCCTGTCGGAGAGCGAAAATTTTCTATGAAAATTTCTCGGACATTCAGGCCGGTAAATGTTATTTAATACTGTTTATTATAAAACAGAGCATTTGCTTAAATACTTGTATCTATAAAAAGAACGTTAAACATAATATAAATGTCTTTAAATAAATTGTCGGACTATGTCCAATTCTAAAATATATATATATATATATATTATTTAAAAGTTGTTACATTTATAGGGAAACAATGCTCAATAATGGAGATAGAGCGTTTATAATTTATAGTTGTTTGTTAAGATGAAAAGAAATGTGAATTTCTCATGTGCATGTGTGAAAAGAGAGGCAAGGGAAAAAGTGAGGAGGAAAGTGTAAGTGTCATGTAGCTTGGTGAGGTAGAGGGGTGAATGAGTAAGGGAATCTCTTTTAAACCATGTTGTGAACAGTTGTCTGGTCTATAAACTTTGCTTAAATACTCTTCAAAGGGATCACAAAGCATATTTTTTATTGTTGGTGGAAACACAACCTGTTGGTTGGATAATGTTAAATATTTATTTTCAAAAGATTAATTTATTAACTGGAAGGATGACCAAATACTCCAACTCAGAATCCATTGTTTTGTCATTTGATGGTTTACTGTCTTGGTGTTTATTCCAGTCTACACTCCACAAATATGTGCCTTTTTAAATACATACTTCAATACATGATCTATGGAAAAAGGTATTTTATCTAATATTGTCTGGATGAATTTTTGCTGCCTAAATACAGCTTAAACAAACATGCATGCATACATACATACATAGATAGGAGCGGAAGATAACAGTTGACCCTAGACTTGAACAGGTTAAAATTGTACCGATTGGGGAAACATCCTCTTGGGAGTTGGTTCCACAGAGCAGTGGTTCACAAGAAGAAGCTGTTTGAGTGGAACTTACTTCGAAACAATGGAATATAGAGGGAATGGGGGTGGTTTGCTAGAATGTGAATGTCATAGGGTCTCCTGGCCGTGTGAGGTTAGAACTGGCGGAACCAAAGAATGCAGTTTGTCTGAGCACTGTCCATGGAAGTAATGATAGATCAGTGAGAGGTTTGCCACACACATACTTATATATATATATATATATATATATATATATATTATAAATTAATAGATTTAAAATATGGTTTTACCGCTACACAGTGATAACCATGTTTCAGAAATGGAAGCTAAAGGGGCTTTAGCTTCCATTTCTGAAACATGGTTATCACTGTGTAGCGGTAAAACCATATTTTAAATCTATTAATTTATAATATTAATGCTCTGTAAATTTAAATTTACATAGAGCACTATTGTGTAAAAATAAAAATATCTATAAGAACACCGGATTTTATATCTTACTGTTCTTTCCTTTTTATTTATATATACATATATATATATATATATATATATTTTAAATCTATTAATTTATAATATTAATGCTCTGTAAATTTAAATTTACATAGAGCACTATTGTGTAAAAATAAAAATATCTATAAGAACACCGGATTTTATATCTTACTGTTCTTTCCTTTTTATTTATATATACATATATATATATATATATATGTATATATATTGTGGAGTAATAGAGAGTGACTCAGATTGAGATTTGAATACGTTATAGTCACTTACATAAAAATACACTTGGGAAAGGTATGAATGAATCCATCTCTTCTCCCTGAGCTATGGACTATAGACTTGCTCCAATAGCCCTGGGTGGCAACCTGTCTAGGAGAAGGAAAACTCTGAATTCAAAACCTAAGGAGTGTTGTTTGGAGACCTTGTAGCGGGTCAGTTCTGCACAAGCCTTCATCACTATAATCAAATCATGTGTGCTTACGTCTGGTTGTTCAGTACTGAGTTGCTGTACCCTCATTCATTAGAAACAACAAAAGAGTTCAGTATATATATATATATATATATATATATATATATATAAATGTATTGGTTGTCTCCTATGGTGTTGAGATAATCCCTGTTGCAGATTCCTAAGACAAATCTGTGTTTCTTCAACACATTAGAATTATTACATGAATTCTACAACCACAAAATGTCTGTTGAACCATCTAAGTATAAGAATAGCACAGCCTGAAATATATATTTGACATAAAAAATTATAATGTCTCTCCTTGAATGGAAAGTACTAAAAAGAGATCTAAATATTGCAGATTGTACTAGAAAGAGAAATCAGTGATTGCTATGTTCAAAGACCAGAATATCTTACTCAATAAGAAAACGGAGATGATGTCGAAGTGCAAGCATGTATAAAAATTTCTCTCAGCACATTCTGACCATGGTGATATAAGACATAGGAATATTTATAATTGCTGGCTTCTCATATCCAAGTTTGCATGTCTGCTAGGGTGGCTAGACACCAGAGCCTACTCAGACACATTTGTGCTTGTTGGACACCATCAATGCCCACCTGTGGTTTATACTGCAACTATGCTCTGCAGAGCATAGTTTCTGGAAGATCACACATCATCTGGTGTGATCATCAATTTGAATAAACCCAATACACTCAAACTCTCACTCATGACGACTTCTGACTTTGTACTAGCACAACCATCGACAAACAATTTCATCTACTCAATACCACTCAGAAGGCTTGGGTTAAGCTGTGGTCTGGTTTTCAGGCATTTTGCAAAGGATCCACATACTGGGATTGCCTCAAGAAGTCACCTTTCTAATTAACTATGGTGAGATTTGAACCGAGGTTTCATGGTTTGAAAATAAGCCTTCTAACCAATTCACCATGCACCTATATATTTATATATGAAAAATTAATATACAAATCTATTATGGTAATTTACCCATGCATGCATGGACTCTCCCAGCTATAAATAGGAACAGGTACTGCCTTTTGGGAGAGGGAAGTTTTTGGCAGTCAGCTCTGACAGTCGGATTGAACATTCTTGCTGTAACACTCTCGTTTGTATATGTTTGTATTACTGTTTCTGTTAATATATTCTTTTTAACTCAATTCCTCTCTTGTGTCTTTATTTCTGGCCCTAACAAGGCCACAACAAAATCCAATGTCTATAGATGATTAATATGACTATAATATGCATTAGGATTTCACAATTTAGCTTACAATCACCCAAAAATTCCAAGAGTGAAACTTGAGTCACATGTGAGATCTGTTGTATTTTAATCTGTTCTCATATGGAATATTATTAAAATGAGCATTACTCCACTGGAATATACTAAATATATCAATGAATCACTATAAAAAATATAAGGGCCAACCTCATTATCAGCAACAACAACTCTTCAGCAAAATCAAAACTATAAAATACAGAGAGAAGTTATGGAATTATGCCTATCCCAAGGACATTAGTGCAAAGTGAACACATACGCAACCAGAATTTAAACTTGGTTTTCCAATTCCACTTCCATGTTGTGAACTGTAAGACAACCTGTATATCCTCTGTTAAAAATGCATTCATGAAAATCATTTAACACCCAGCAAAAATGTCATGAATGGCATAATTCTAAAAATTCTGACATATCGCCCAAAATTCGCCCAAAATTCCTAATTACACTCATTCTTCGATCAAAGTGAATTTTGCTTTTGCTGCTGTAGATTTTTCTCTATTTTTTCTTTTTTTTTTAAAAAGTAATTGTGTTTGTAAAACACTTTACCAATTATAAAACAAATAGAAGCAGACAGGGAAACAGTTTATAGATTTGTGGTGTAATTTGCTGGAAAGAAAAACACCAAAAAAATAAGAAGACAAAAGAAGCAAAATGTCAAAGAGAAAAAGTATTTTCTTTTCTGAAATGGTTAAAGAGAGTTTTCACAAATGCAGAAAAAAGTCAAATGGCCTCAGCTGCATATTCTATATTGATTAACATTTGGATTCTTTCTTTCGATGTTTATGTGTGTGTATGTGTGTGTCTGGATTTCATGGTGTTTATTGATTAACCTGAGCATAGTATGACACAAGGACACAAATGTTGAACACCCAGTGAGGTTCGTTCTAGCTCATTACATGAGTTAATAATCTGTAAGAAAAAGTTGCTTCCGGACAACATGCCATATTTTCTCTGCTTAACCTAGTCTGGTACAAAGCCACTCATTGTGCTAGTTAATAAAGGTTGCTAACCATTACTTCAAGTCAGTGGGCACTATTTGCTCTGATTAACCCTAGTCTGGCATAAGGCCACAAATGTAGAGCACCAAGTAAGAGTCACTGTACTAGTTAATAATCTATGAGAAAAGGTTGCTAACCATTACTTCAAGTCAGTGTGTACTATTTACTTTGATTAACTTAGTTTGGCACAAGGCCACAAATGTGTAGCACTCAGTGATATTCATTACAGCTCATTGCACTAATTAATAATCCATAAAAATGTTGCTTACCATTATTTTAGGGTACTGTGTGTTATTTACTCTGCTTAACTTAGTCTGGCATGAGGCCATAACTTATAGGCATTCTTACCTAGAAACATTTTGATATTAATTTAGCTCAGCTTATAGAAAATGAGGTTGGAAGATTGTGCTGTTTTAAATAGGAACAGCCTGCTTACCTTGAAAACACTAACATCATTGGGAAATATGTATTTCATTTAACAAGCTGATATGAGTTAATAAATTAACTTAGTCTGGCACAGGGCCAGTGCTATAGAGTACAAAGTGAAGATTGAACTTTACTAAAAGTCTGCAGGATTAGTTTGATAACCCATTCTCCATGTGCGTTTTTCATTTTTAAGATAACATTATTTCTTGCTGCCTCTCCTTTTTCTCCTCATGCTCAATATCACTTCTCTGCAGGGAATAAGGCCACAGCTTCACTAAACAAGGTGTAACTGCAGTAGTTTCTGTAGCAAGTTTCCAGCTCCCTGCCCTACTCGTTGTCTTTCTTCTAGAAGCTAAAGCTAGATTACCCTATCTGCCCTGCTGTTAACCCCTGGTTGGGAGGAGAAGAAACAGATTCATACCTTTCTCAAGGGTATTTGTGTGAAAGTGAATGCAACAAACTCAGCTAGAATTTAAACTCAGCATGCTAATTCTACTTTCTCTGCCAATAACCATTACATTACAAACACTCACAAGAGTATCAGATTTTCCAAGCCCTCTTTCCTCATTATGTGCCCGAGAAACTGTCAATTCCTGGTATTAAATATTAGTTTCCTTTTTGTTTCCATTTTTTACAAAATTTTGTCTTTGTCACATGTTTGGTCCATTGGACAGAAATATAATAACAGTGATATATGGCATTAACCGGGGAAAATATATACATCCCCACCCATCCCTAAACATAACCCCTTTTTCGAACATAACTAATAACTGATACAACAAAAGTTAATGAAAATGAACATGCTACCACCCCTTGTCTGGATGAGTGGATTTCTCTGTATCCTTGGAAACAGTGAATTATGAATTTTTGCTGTGCCTTTAAAACTCAGTAAATTTAAAAATAAGTTACTCCAAAATACACTTGAGGATGAAATGGAACTAATGTTTTTAATTTAATTAGAAAAATTAAATTCAAAGCTTTTAGCTTCCATTTTTGAAACATGGTTATTACTGTGTAGCGAAAAAAAAACATATTTTAAAACAGTTAATTTGTAATATTAATGCCCTTTAAATTTACATTGAGCACTATTTTGTAAAAATAAAAATATCTATAAGAACACCGGATTATATATCTTACTGTTCTTTCTTTTTATATATATATATATATATATATATATATATATATATATATATATATATATAACCATATTAGAAAAAAATAAGTTCTTTGATATATCTCTCCTTAGACAAAATTTCTCACCCTACAACCCCTTTCTCTTAGATGAAATGTTGCGGGCCTCTCGCTACTCTATCACTATTTCCATGAAAAATGTTCAGACAAGCTACAATCCTTAGTTCTACGAACTCTAGCCCTCACAGACCTGCCATGGTGTGTTTGCTGAGGCAAATATTCTCTTTGTATTCCTTTAGTAAGAAGTAAGATTCTCTTGAACAGCTTCTTCCCACAAACTGCTACTTAGTGGAACCGACTCCTAAGAGGATACTTTCGGAACATTTATGATCTTAAACACTTCAAGAGTTAACTGTTATCTTTCCCACATATCCTCATAAACTACAATTCTTATCTCTTACCGTTACTGCTCACACAACAACCACCTTCAGTTACCCTCTACCTTGGGTGGCTCTTGGGCCTTGTTTAGAGTGAATATTAGTAAAAAAAAACAAAAAAAAACACCACAAATGAAAAGAATAATTATTTATGCATGAAAATATTTTTGGTGAATGAAAAAATATTTTGATGCAAAAATTTTTTATTTTTTTGCATGAAAATATTTTTTCATTCACCAAAAAATTTTTTCATGCATAAATAATTATTCTTTTCATTTGTGGTGATTTATGTCTGGATTTCTGGGATGAGAAGTTATAATTATTTACATATGAACTATTGTCCCCAACTTCATTGTTATTACCACAACATTTCATTTCATTGTGCCTGCCAGCATTCATCAGATGCTAAAAAAATTTTTCCATTTCTTAATACTTTGCTTAGCTTTTAGAAGGCATCTTTCAATAATTTTTGGATTTTGGTGTCACATTTTCCTTCCTCTATTAAAAAAGGTTTAAATTTTTGTACTTGCTTGCTTTTGGTATCTCCAATTTATAGACATTATTCGGACTATTGTCCTCATCTTTGTCGCCAAATTTATTACAACGTTTCGGCCGTTGTACACTCCGGCCTTCTTCAGGTGATCGGAATGTCAAACTGAACCCTTTATTTCGCTCACTGGGGTAGACTGTTCTAGTTCCACGTGCCATGTTTAATGGAGGTCAGTTATCAGTTATCTCCTGTTAATTTCCCTCTGAAAGTTCTCCACTGCCTTAACTGGGTATTGAACTCACACTCTTTGGGTTCTGTCACTGGATCTACCCTATGCCTTTATCCACTGTGCCATGTGTCCTTGAGGACATTTGTGTATGAATTTATAGCATTGGGCTGTAAATTGGGTTGTTCCTCTTGCTAACAATTACATGTTCTATCATCTTACAACTGATGTTTAGTCCTTTCTTCTCTCTTTTCTTTACTACCTTCTCTAGGAGTTCCTGTGGTTTGCTTTCTGTGTCTTCTATCAACACTGTGTCATCTGTATATCTAATATTGTTAAAAATGTGGCCACCAATAATTATTCCTAGTAGAACTTCTAATTCTCTCGGGATTGCCTCGTTGTGAAGTTTGAATAATTCTGGTGAGAAGACACATGATTAAAAGAGAGTTGATTACTTTTGGCGATGGCTTTTCTGGAGCTTAAATACATTATATTAAAAGTTTGAGTTTTTTCCTTTTAATTTAGTGCTGCTTATGTGCAGACTTGTCATGTAAGAGGAAATAACATTCAACTTTTTCTATTCATGTTTTATTTATACATGTGTGTACGTGAGTGTTATAATGGAAAACAGAAAAATAGGAAACGTTCTGTGAGCAGGACTCTGAATATTAGATGAAATATCAAGAGCAACCAAAGGGAAAAGCAGGAGAGTGAGAAAAATGAAACATTAATATAATAGAAAAGAAAAGAATGACATACCAATCATAAAAGTGGTTTTAAAACAATGTATTCAACTAAGCATGGTGAAGAAAGAGGAGATATGAGAAAAAGCAATAAACAAGACAACAATTTCAAAACTAAGAGGGGAAAATTCAATAGAGAAATGGATAGATCAAGAAAGCTTGCAGAAAAGAAAAAGTGAATGAATATTGGAAAACGAAAGGAGTTATAAGAGTAGCACTGAAAGAATTAAGAACATTAAACATGAGTGTAGAGAGATAGACATTAAAGAAATACAAACTGCTCTCAAAAAAATATCCTTGGGAAGTGATAAAGTATCTAACTTCTGTTTAAATGTTTTTTCTATCTATGCACAAACCATTAGCAGATCTGTTTTCTAAAGCTATCAGTAACGTAGCGCAAAAACCTGAGGATTGCCAACCCAAAGCATTACTTATTTAATCCTCAAAACTGAAGACATTGCCAACCCTCAAAATTACCAACCAATCACATATCCACATCATATAAAACACCAATTTTGAGTGAAAGACCATATCAATTCCTTTAAACAAATACCATTATCCTGGAAGAGAAAAATGGATTGATTGATTCAATTTGTTTTTTTTTTTTTTTTTTTATGGTTTATCATCCTGTTGCAGGTTATTTAAATCCAAAACAAAAGATTTTAAGAATAATCCTTTTTTTGTGAGTGAATATTGTATTAACAATTTTTTAGATACAAGTCCATAGCTGAGGGGATGCAATGGATTCATATCGTTCCCTTGGGAATTTCTGCATAAGTGAACAAATCCAACTAGAATTCAAATTCAGATTTCTGATTTCTCATTCTGAGCCACTGAACAAAATGGGTATGAAAAAGGTTCTTATGATTGCAAAGATCATTTGCTGAACAACAGAACATTACTGGAAAATTGCCATTACAAAATGAGAATCTCAGCAATTCATGGATCATCCTCAGATCAAGGCCTTTCACAACTTCCTGTTCTCTGTAGCTCTAAGCACCATAAGCCATCTCTCTTTGCCCCTGCTCTCAAATCTATTTGAACAAACTCATTAGGCAAGTTGCTTACTGTTTCCTTCTACCCTCGCTTCCCTCAATATGCCAAGTGAGTATTAAATCTTCTAAGCTGTCCTTTCTCATAATGTATCCCAGAAATTTCAACAGTCTCTTTCTGATTTTAAGTTAGAGTTTTTCCCTCTAGCTGCCATTTTCCTTTAAACTTCTTTGTTGATCACATGTTCTGTTCATGGCATTCTCAGCTTCTGTCTGTAAAACCACATCTTTGTTGCTTCAAGTCATTTCTTCATCAGTAAGGAAATTTTCTAGCATTCACTATTATAATGGAGGATAGATATAAACATAGCAGTCATTTCTTTGTTTCTAATGAAATATTCCTATGTCTTAACATTTTGCATAATTTTTGAAAGGTCTCTTTTGGTATATTGATGTTTCTTTGGATCTCTGTGTCATGTTTTCTGTTATCTGTTATTACACTATCCATATTGTTAAATTTTTCACTTGTTTATATTCTGGTATCTCAAATTTGAAGCTGACATCTTTAGCTGTCTCTCCTGATGATAACTATGTATTCTATCTTCTTATATTTCTTGCTTTGCTTTGCTACATTCTATAGGAAATTTTTGTAGTTTTGCTTCAGGACCATCTGTAGAGCTTATGTTGCAAAATTATAGCAAAATTTTAGCTGCCAATAGTAGGGATGTCTTTTCCTGTTTTGTTATTTATTTTAATGGTATATAAACCCCTATGGGTTATTTAATATTTTGAACACAATTTTATGGCTGCAACTAAATACATTTTGAACACAATTTTATGCCTTCAACTCCAGAGAGAATGCATTTTTTGTTTTGTTTGTTTAACGGCATATCAACTCCTTATGGGTCATTTGATGCCGAAGTTTAATTTTCTTAGGAGGATTAGTCATTTCTTTTACAAAAATGTATTGCTGGTAATATTTTTTCTTTACAGATATGTATTGCTGGCAACTTTTATTTATTTATTTTATTTTTTTATGTATTGCTGGTAATTTTTTTACTATGAGAATGTACTGCTAATATTTTTACTATAAAAATGTTTATACTTTCATTGTGTTTTTGACTCCAGTTTTGGGGCTATCTATTTGCCCAAATTTGGGACCCTAACAAGTGCTACCATCAGGGTGGACCTGGGAACAACACCAATTAAGAGGTGGTTCTACTTCAAAACCTTTTGATCAGATGCTTTGCTGCCGGATGTAGTTTATCGTCATACTCAGGATGGCCTGTTTTGTAATACTTTGTTTAGCTTTTTGAAAGCATTTTTCACTATTCCAATGCATTTTTTGGAAATCTGTGCTACATTTTCTGCCATCTGTTATAACATTTCCCAGACTGTTAAATTGCTGTATTTGTTAGATTCTGACGTCTTCAATTTCTAGCTGCCAGCTTGGGTTGTCTCTTTTGCTAACGACCATATGTTCTGTCTTCTTACAGTTGATGTTTTCTAGCTTTCTTTTAATATCTTAACTAGAAGTTCCTGCTGTTTTCTCTCTGTATCTTCAATCAACAAAATATTATCTGTGTTTCTTATGTTGTTAAGATTGTGTCCACATATAACAAATCCTGGTCTATCCTGATCTGCAAGACCAATGTTAGGATCTTGGACCCCCACTGAAACTTTGATACAGAGCCCCCCTCTCTACTGCATTTCCATTTCAAAGTTTCTCAACTTGGGGGGCCATAAACCCTCAAAGGAAAATTGGAGGTGGGGGAAGAGCAGCACTTTTTAAATTACCAGAAATCAGAGAAATTATCAAATTTAAATGAAAATATTCGCTAATTATTTACTTTATTAATGAATTGGTTTTATTTTTATTTTAATCTGAGAAAATGTTATTCTTCTTTTAATAACCACCAATATTCTCATGACTAAATTTTACTCAAAAATAAATGTTTAAGTCACAAATCTTTACATTTCCATAAAGATTAATCACTGACGCATTTCTGCTGAAAAAAAGTTTTACAAAGATTCTAACACAACAAAAATGGGATTGTCTTAAAAATTTGTTTTAAAAATAGTATTTTAGTTTTCTGGAAAATTTTTCATATGTTGAAATCTTTAATCATTTTTAGCTTTAAGCAATCATTTTCTCGGTTTTATCTAGAAATGTAAAAAATAAGGACTAGAAATTTTAATTGGTTAGCTTCTGGTTAGTATTACTATTGGCAAACAAAATTAGTGAATGATTGTGGAATAAAAATGATTTTACTGAGATATAGTACCCTCTTAATTGATTTGAAAGAACTGTTCAGAAAGAAAATAACAATTTAAAATAATAAGTGCTACTGCTCCACAGTAGGCATAGGCTCAGGGTAGTAAGCACCATCCCTGGGGGTTTGGGGGGTAAGATGCACCAGCCTTGCTGACCTGGGGTGGTAGCACCTGTTAGGGTTCCAGCTATGACCAAATTGTTAACCCACAAACTTAGGTCAAAACACTATGAAAGTATAAAAATAGATTTTTGTATTAAAAATACAAGTAATACATTTTTGGAAAATAATTACCGGCAATACATTTTTGGAAAAAGAGGAAAAATGTTACCATCAATACATTTGACTCTCCACAAAAACCCTCTTCACAAAAATATGTCAATGAAACTTGATCTACAAACTGATTTCTTACAAAGAATACATATTCTATTCATACAAACATATCCTAAAAATCTTATTGATATTAAACAACCCATTTAGATTTAGATATGTTGTAAAACAAAATAAACCAAAATCAAACCCAATAAATCATGGTAGGACTTGTAGTTCCCTTAGGGTAAGGTTAAATAAATCCTGAGAGAGGGTGTATCTTTGTTTTATGCCACTCCCTATTTTATCTACTTGCTCAATCCTGTATGCAGCCAGTTTCTTTCTAATAAATATTTTTGCTTATTCAAATAGTTTTCCTAAATAAATCAAGTTTTCCTCTACACTGTATTAACTGATCTATTCTCCAGCTTTTTTCAAGTATACAATCACTAAAGAAAAGAATTTTTAATTTAAAAAAAGACTGTTTTTTATTTTCAGGGATTAAAAGTGAAAGAGAATGAGAAATTTGAAAATGGAGAGAACTGACGAAAGGACAAAAAAAGGAACTGAGTTCAGGAAGACAGAAGATGGCAGTTGCATTTAAATTTCTGAAGATTGTAGTTATTAAGGAGGCAGGAAATTGAGAAGGAGTTCCACAGAAAGGAAGTGCGAGAAAAAAAACAGAATAGAAATGCTGGTTGCATCTAACTAGTTCAGCAGTAAAATGGTGAGACCTATTTGCCAATCTAGTAGCACACTTAAATTCATGTAGACAGGACACCAGGGAAAAAAGCTCATCTGAGCAGTTGCCGTGAAAATATTTGTAGAAAATACAGAGGGAAGCCATGTCACGTTGGTGAAAAAGTGACTGAAGATGAGATGCCTAGTCAGGACCAATTGCAGATCCTTCACTGGATTTTTTCAAGAATCTTGAGATGCACCGTAGGAGCACCAGATCAGATATGGTAACAGTATTCAATAGATGGATGAATGGTATATTTATAAATGTGCAAGATGGATTCTAATGAGAAAATCTTTTGGCACGACACAGTGAACTAGCCTTCCTTGCAGCAGATGTAGCAATTGACTTGATATTTTAAGCCTGTGGAAAATGTGAAGTCAAGAAGTTGTAGAGTTTTGCTCAGCTGGAGTTCAGCATCAGCCATCCTGATGGTAGGCAGAAAATTTTCTCTATGATATCTTTTGATACCATTCAGCTGACTTGATTATTTTAGACTCCTAGAACTTTTAATCTTTCTCAGCAAACAGCTGCTCTCAGTGCTGATTTGATGTTTCCTAGGCATTTTTTTCATTAAATGAATTCTATAAAGATTGAAATAAATAGTATTCCAAAGATAAAATATAAAATGTAAATATTTCAAACTGCAAAATTTATCTTACATATTTATAAGTCTACCATTCTTCCATGCTTTGAATATTGTTACCACATGTAGTCCAGTGCTCCTGCTAGTTTAGATAAGAAACCTTAGTGAAGGAATAAAAATTCCAAGTGTAAAATATTATAGAAATCTAATTAATCGGATTGGAACCTGAAGATTCAGTTTAAAAATATTAGCTAGAACTTATAAAATGTTTATAAGAAAGGTATCGGTAGAAGTTGAATCCAAAATAAACTTCAAGTATGATTTAGTAAAATTCAATACAATTGAATTATCTCTATTCCACTCCTCATCCCAAAGGTAGATGCAATGACAAGATGAATATGTTTAGCAAAATTCTTCAAAACCCTGAAGAATTTAGGAAATATTTATTTAGTGAACTATCCTGTTACATTAAGTCATGTAAAACAGGATAGACTCAGGTTTGAGAGAGCGGACACAAAATGTGACCAGCATTTATTAGGTACTGGAAAAAAGGGACATATCAGAGAGTGAGAATCACATTCCATAATGCCAGTTAGGGAGAATTAAACTGTAATGCAAAGGGAGTATACATTAAACAATAATATCACATCTCTCCCTTTTGTAGGTATAAACTACAGTCTCACATACAGTCCTTCACAAGTTTAACATAGTCCTTCAGATATACTGGCTTTAGTATCCCTTGTACAGCATGTGTGTGAATCCCAACAAGAGATTCATATTTTTCTGGTTCAGTTGTATTTGTGCCTTATGAGGATAAGCTGAGGCTGATGAGGATACTGCTAGAGGTGTAGGGGCTCTTTGTGTTTTTTGCTATGTCATGTGGCAAACCTAGAGTGTCTGTAAAGGTTGGTGGTAGCTGACCATTTCTTGCATGCTATACTGGTTCAGAAGATTTGTGCAGATGATGTCTGTTTTGCCAACAGGTTCCACTTACTGTCTGTGCTTCATATGAACATTCATCCAGTTGGTGTTTTATAATGCCTATCTCCCACATTTATTTAGCCTGAATATCCTGTCTGTGTTCCACTAAAGTCTTATCACTTGGTTCAAGACATGCTATCCTAAGGTTCAGCAAATTGCTCCTCATGGGAAGAAGTGCACAGGTGCAGTGATTTGAGAAGGGCTGCTTCCCATTCCTTGGGTTGGGGTGATTCTGATGTCAAACAGTGCCAGAAGCTGGACTGTGTGGGTGTCTTTGTTTTTTTTTTACTCATGAGTCATTTTGCACCCTTAAGTGCAGATTCGGTTTTGGCATTTGCCTGTTGATTTCTAGAGCTCGCCATTAGATGTTCAAAATCCCATTTTTCAGAAAAGTTCTTGAAGAATGACGACATAAACTGGGTTCCTGTGTCAGAAATCAACTGACATCCCATATCTTGCAAAGTGTGCCTTCAATTTGTGGATAAGTCAATCTATTTCCAGAAGTTTGAAAAATAATCAGCAGTTACAAGGTACTTGATACTGTCAAATTCAAATAAGTCAGCAGTAACATCCTGCCACAGACAATCACGTATGGTGTACGGCATTAGTGTCTCCATTTTAACTTGAGGGATCATGGACACTGGCATGTGTCCTGCTGCAGAAGTAAACAGTGAAACACTTTCATCAACTTGTAGATGTACCTGCCCAGGTAATGATCCTAGTTTACCATTAAAGACATCTGCATAGTCCATTTATAGTTGATTGCACTACTGGTACTGAACTAATGTTAACAATGTCATTGTAGTGCACAGTTATTAGGTCCATTTGTTCACTTGTGTGTTTTCCTAACAAAGGGATCAAACTCTCCTTGACTACAGTGAATTCCACTGAATATTTATTCATATCTTTGGGGTTGCACATTCCCCATTTTGAGTTTCATGGTAGATGGTTGCATGTGGGTATATGCACATATTTCTGCAGGATTACATTGATGGTAGCTCTGCAGTCAACTTGGAATTTTCCCTTCCTTTTTTCTAGTATGATATTTGCATAGATAATCTTACCTGGCTGCTCTCTCTCTCTCTCTGAGTTTACACATATTCACATTCAGTGTCACTGGAAGAATTTAAAAAAGAAACATGGTTAATTTTATGCTTAGTCTTAACTTCTGTTTTTCCCATAGAATGCTTCCTCATACATTTCAGTGCAAAATGGTTTTGTCACGTCCACTAGTTCAACAACCAGAAGTGGGTTAGCTCCCTTGACTGATAACAGTTTTCTTACAGATGAAGCAGTGTTTCAAAAATTATGTATGTATAATACATAAAAACTTGACAGTTTCAGAATACTAGTAGGAACCTTTGCTTTAAGAAAAGATGTTTTCTAAATGTCTACTTAATTTCTTAGGCAAAACAAATAGAAAAGATAAGCCAAGTTATGTTGCCATAACAATCTTATATATATGCAGAGCCTTTTTGGACCTCTGTGGGCACTCTTTCCCTGACCAGGGGTTAGTTGTTGATCCTGTTGGCATGACAGATATAATCGTCTCCCTGACTGGAAGAGTTGCTTGAAGGAAGTAGAAGTGATTTCTGCATTTTAGTGCTGAAATCATCCTTCCGGCTTTTGTCCTTGTTCATTTTTTGCTTTCTTTCTCTTTTCACTTCTTCCTTCTTAGACAGATGCAGATACTGCCTTTCTTTCTCTTCTCTGCTACACCTTCTCTCTCAGGAAAATGCAGTGAACCAGCTTTTCTTTTCTTTGTCTTTGCCCTATGTTCCAGAATTGGGACTTTGAGTTATCCTGTTTCAACTCTGTTGAGCAAACCCAATCCCTGCTTTGTTTTGAAGTCTTTCTTGTTTCATTATTCATTTTTTGCATGTTAATTCTCTTAACTATTCATTTGCAGAAACACCATCATGATAGCCCATTCTATCATGTTTGGTTACCTAGCAACTACACCAGTTTGGTGCCTTTTTCATCAGCATATCGCCATTTTGAATTCAACCTAGCATCATGGCATCTCCATTTGGTTTCCCACCAAATTTCTTGATTTACATCATGACATGCCATGTGTGACATCTTTTTCAGCATGCCGCCATTTTTGGATTTTCAAATTACTTCATTCAAGTGATTTCATGTGAGTTTAAGACTTATCACTTGCATGTGCTTACCATGTTTCTTTTCTGGACTAATAAATTAGCCACATTTGCATATCCACATTCTCACACTTTGAAACATTTCTATGTGTTTTTAATATTTCACCCCTCACCAGGTGGTGACCTCCTTTCAGTTCTTACAAATCAACAAATATACATAATTGGAATTAAGTTGTTGGTTGTTTGCCAATAATAAAACTTTAGCCTTTTTATTAAGAACTCTGTCTTTGTTGTAACTCAGTTTTTGGTGTCAATATTTTCACGTTTATTCTTTCTTAAGAATTCCTGTTTTATTAATACAGTGACGCCTTCTGTGGGCCGCTACAGTTTCTATTGTTGCAAAATTTACATTTTTGGCCACATATGACCATTTTTGTGTGTTTTGCCATAGAAATTACAGTCTATTTGTCCCTATTTGTGGTATTTCTGTTTGTAACTTTGTTTTTGCACTCTGTTTATTTCATCTGTCACATTCATGAATGTCATAATTTTCACCCGTGTAGTCATAGCTTCACAACTTCGCCATATGTCAATATATTGTTTGAGATTTAATGTTGAAAGCTATAGCATTCTTTTACATTCCTGGCTGTCTCTTACACCCAGCACTATGTGGTCGCATAGCAAAGAATCATAGAAACATTTGCAAAATTTACAAGACTTTGCTAAGTTACAAAGTGTAGCTAGATACGTAACAATGTTCTCATCTTGTTCTGGGTCTCTTTTGTTGAAGACATATCATTCAAAGGTCTCATTGGTCTGTCTGATAAAATGCTGATAAAACTTAGCTATTACCAAGTCAGCTTTGTTTCCCCTTGAAGTGAATTGAAAATTGTTATAAACTATCAATGTGTCTGGTCTGATAGTATGAAAAAATAGTTCTGTTTGGTATTCCATGTTTTGTTTGCACAATTTGGTCCCAATGCTGTAGTTATTACACATCTGTTTCCAGGGCTTCCATCCTTCTGAAGCATTAGTCTTAGCATCCATCTTGCACAGTGGTGATATATTTGACTGGAGTCCTTCCACCATTTTCATTCATATGGTCACTTTTTCACTGTGTTATCATCACTCCAAATGCCAAATGCCAAATGCCACTGAAACAGCTTACATGAGACTGGCTTTTTTGTTGGTACCAGTCCTTATTTGCAGGGTTGTAAAGTGTGAATTACTTCCTTGCTGCCACCATGTTGCATTAAGTCTTGGGAAACAGGACAAACCAGGTTTGAGATAGCCGACATGGAACAGGACAGGCATTTAGGTACTGGAAGAAAGAGAATGAGAAAGAGGTTAGGGAAATAAAGGACATATCAGGGAGAGAGAATCACATTCCTTATTGTTGATTAGGAAGCATACATTAAACTGTAATGCAAAGGGAGTATACATTAAACTGTAATGCAAAGGGAGTATACATTAAACTGTAATGCAAAGGGAGTATACATTAAACAGTAATGTAACATACACAACCAGAATCACACTGATTCCTTACCAAAATATCTGAACCAGAATCTGCAGGTATTTCAGGGTGGGTTGTGTCAAGAGACTACACAGTACAGTTTGCAAACATTTTGATGTGAGAGAACTCTGTCTCTATCTTTCTATTCGTTTCTCTTCAGGCCAAAAGAAATCTCAACTCACAGATGAAAAAATAGACAGTTGTAAAAAATAGACATCATCGGGAAACACAAAAACTTAAAGTATCTAGGCTAAAAAAATCTACTAAGCCGGCCAAGCATAGAAATGAATACAATATGGAGACCATTAATACAGAGATCTTGGAAAAAACTAAACAACAATAACAAAAAAGTGTATTATGAACTCTGGTAAAATATGGTTACTGAGACATTAAATTTATAAGTCCCAAAATTTCACTCACTAATGTCCGCAGTGGATAAAAACATTGGTTGAGTGATCCAAATGTGATGTGACCCCAAATAAAAAGTGGATGAAATAAAAGAATCGATTTGAAAGTCCAACCAATATTAGATATATATACAGGAGGGTACAATGAAGGGTACAATGACCTAAACATTTTGAATATGGCAATAAAGATGAGGACAATAGTCTGAAAAAATCGAATAGTTTAAATAGTTACAATACTCAGAAGCATAGATAGAAACTGAGTATGGCCACTAGCATCAGGAACAATCCAAGCTGTGACCTACAGATTAGAGAAATCAGAATTAAACTGTTACAAAAATGGCCTTTTGTGCATTACTCACACATTAATTGCGGCAGCATTGTTGGCTCCTGTACAAATCCTAATAGTGCCGACTCAGTAGAAAAAATCTCCTGATCAGAGGCCCTACTGCCAGATGTAGTTTATTGTCATACCCAGGACTAGATGAGTAAGAGTGATGAATAAAATATATGAAATAAATTTGAAGCTGTGGGCTACATGCACATATACCCATGCAAGAAACAATGCTTGCATCTTTGATTTTGAAAATTTAAAATCTGTTCCATTGAAACCTTTTTATCTGCAGATGTAATATAGAACCATACCATATGACAAGAAAGTAAATAATGAAGCAACTGATTCATTCTAATTTAATGTTGAAAATTCTAAATCTTAAAAGAAATATAAATTGTGTCAGCAATGATAACATTTTGTAGACACACTTGCTTCCAATAGGAATTTTATTTCACTTCCACTAATCAAGACGACAGGCAGACATTCAACAAACTTTACTCTCACAGAGTGTATTTCAATCTCTTCTCTAAGTAAATTCCCTTTGTCTTTTCATACACATACATACAGACATTTATTTGCTCAGATATCTCAACAGCTTAGGTTTATATCTCATTATAATACTGGTTCTCTCATACGATCACTGTGGTTAAGCGTCAACAGTACCTAGATGGGTGACCACCTGGGAATACCACATGCTGTAAGCTTGGATGTGCAGATGTTGCAATGGATAATGGCTCAGAATTTGACATCAGAAAGCTGAGTTCCAAATCCAGTCGGGTTTGTTATATCTACTTACATGCAAATATTCTTGGGAAAGGGTATTTTATTCACATCTTCTTCCCCTAGATATGGGTTATTTAGTAGGGCTTGTATCAGTAAATCATTATTATTGCCAAAAACATTTGATAATCTAAAAACATTTTCAGGCTTTAAATAACCTGTGAAAGATTGATACCCAATAAAAAACAAATCAATCGATCAGATATCTGAAAAGAGCATTCATTTCACAGAAAGGTTTTTCTTCAAATGACTTTAAACTGCACTAACTTAATTTCTTTTCTTTTCATATCTAAATTGTTTTTTTCTTAACTATAAAATTATTGTTATTGACTTTTGTATGTTTTGAATTAATTTACTTTGAAAGGGTAAATTTTTTTACTAAATTTTGTCTCGCAATTAATCCCAAGAGGTCTCCAAGGATATTAACCCCTGTTGTTTTAATGTGATAAGTTGGAATCTTGTAGAGGTGCAGAGAATAGAAAGATCAGAAAATTTTGAAGAGCATCATTCGAAAGTGTCTGTACTGACCTCAGATCCCCGGATGTAGAACACTGATTCAAGTAGGAAAATAATAGGGCTTGAAAGATACGTGACGCAAATAAAGAATTAGATGTTAAAGTTTGTTTACCAGCATGAATCGAAATGATACATTCATTGATTAAGGAAAATAAATAAATTCAAAGATATGCAGTTAAGCCAGTATGATGAAATAGAAGGCAAAATTCCAATAGAGGAGGAAAAAATATCAACCAAAAAGAAAAGCTTTAAGAGGCTACCCAATATAAATATTATGTGGTAAGAAAAATGCTTACATAAGCGATACACATTGCAAGCTCAAAAATCTAACCCATCAGTTGTTGTGATGCTTTGGTTTGAAACAAGAAACAGAATGGTTTATCATGGCAGCTCAAAATCAAAGTCTGATAATGAGATCTTTCCAGGAAGGAAGGGAGTAGATATAAATTTCGGTATCTGTTCAAAAAATTTAACCCATTAGTGGTTGTGATGATTTAGTTTGAAACAAGAAACAGAATGGTTTATCATGGCAGCTCAAAATCAAAGTCTGATAATGAGATCTTTCCAGGAAGGAAGGGAGTAGATATAAATTTCGGTATCTGTTCAAAATATTTAACCCATTAGTGGTTGTGATGATTTAGTTTGAAACAAGAAACAGAATGGTTTATCATGGCAGCTCAAAATCAAAGTCTGCTAACAAGATCTTCCCAAGAAGGAATGGAGTTGATCCTAAATGTTCGTTTCTGTCCACATGCTCAGGATACTAATAGTCTAATATCTGGCTGTTCTACCATAACACCAAATAATTTCCAAAATAGAAATGATAGAGCAATGCTTTCAGTAGAAGATGTGCCAACATTATCAAGGACCCAATACATGAATAGGTTATGAGCAAAACCTGTTCTAGAAGGTGTTGGTGTGTTTTTGTTTTGGGGCTTCACCATACATTCCTACTACACTATACAATCTAATAGATAAGATATAAAAGACATCAAAGAACATAAAGGCGACATTACTGACCTGATTATTCTGACTGATAAAATCCTTTCTATGAAAGTAACTGATAAATTCTCTAAATATAGTGATCTGGAAAATATTTATGAGAATGTGGTATTTTCCAGTAGTAGCAGGAGCACTAGGAATTATTAGAAAAATACTGGTACACATATTAAGAAAATTCAAGTAAATCTATCTTTATCTGAAATAAAAAAAATGATTGTGTTTATGAGTACTGCTCACATACTGAGAGAAACTCATTAACTTCTTAAAAAACCCTTTTACTTTGGTCTCAGGTGAACACTTGACAAATGATTGTATCAAAGAGCAAATCAAAAAGTTTTATTATTATTATTATTATTATTATTCTGATTTAATATATGCTTCTCAGTGTACCATTGTGGGTTGCACAATGGAAAAATTAAATAAAAGATTCAATGAACACAGGTATGATGTCAGACACAACAATGTGACAACGGAACTTGCAGAACATTTTATTACAAATGACTTAAGATGCATATTCTGCAAAAATATTCAGAATCTACTGATTTTTCAACCCTTAAAATTCATGAAGATAATTATGTAAACAAATTACTAACTTCTCTGCTCGGGTTAACAGGAGAGTTCCATAAGATTTCTACTTACTAACTAATCAACTAACGGAAAATTCCAAGATGAACATGATCATCATATTAAGCACATTTTAGTTTCATGGTTTTCAGTTGTTTGGACGTGTTCATTACCAGGACAGCCATTTTTTCATTACAAGACAAGCAACATTTCTACAAAGACTTATAATTTTTTGTAGATTTATATATTTTTATACTTAAAAATTTTTTTTTTAAATATAACTTGAAGAAGACAAAGATTCTGTTGAAATATTGTTTAACATTGTCAAATCAATAATAATAATAATAATGATTTTATTATAAATTTTATAATTATTATATATTTAATATTATATTTACTTTATCTCATAATTTAAACTCTGGATTGAAGTTGGTCAGAATGTGGGATTTTCAGGCCCCCATTTTCCATGCCCCATTTCCATGGGGCATGGGATTTATACCACTGAACTTAGACTGACATCAAGAAGATCAAAATAAAGCCTAGTATCCTCTCACTTCAAAAGTCTGCATTGTTTGGTACTGCAAATATTTTGCAAAAGGTGCTATCTGTTTGAGGTTGTATAACTTGAGGAATTACGCCCATAATGCAAGATCTGTGGTTGCAAATGAAAAACCATACAGAAGTAGAAAGTGTAGTAATAATAATAATAATGAAGTCATTATTACTGGAACATTTGAAATGGAGGATTGAAAATAAAAGAAATAACTGAAATTATTCAGACAATATTATTACAAAAATTAACTACAAGCTCTCCAAACTATCAAAGATAATAGTAATGGTAATATTAGCCATCTTCTTCTAATGAAATATTTGGTATTCATTGACTGAGTAACTAGTGCTACATGAGTCATGCTTTTCTTTAATCCATGGCCCTTGAGCTGGCAACAAAATGGAGTATTTTCCCTTGTATGGGGAAATTACATTTTATCTCTCAGTGCTATTCTGTTTCATATTTTATCTCTCAGTTGTGTCTTTGTCTGTGGACATACCACAACTGAAAATATTATTAAGAGGTGTCCAGTCTCAAGGAACAGCTGTTTGCAGTAGTACCTCTCTGAAGAGGAGGTATTGGTAGTAATACCAATGCCAGTGCAACTGACGGTTGCTGGACTATTTTTTAACCTACATGTGCTTGGGCTCCCCACATTAAACTAACTTTGTGTCACATCTTGCTAACATGGGACGGCAAGTATATACTAAGTATAGTATCTGAATTTGAACAAACAAACTATATTTTATCTCTCAGTTGTGTTTCTGTCTTTTTTAGTTCATGCATTTGGGCTCCACATATTAAAAGAGCCTTGTGCCATATCTCTTCATCATGGTGGTGGAGGGGCATGTAAATACCAAGTGTAGTATCTGTTATTATCTCTAGTGGTAATAGTATTAATAATAATAGTATTAATAATAATTAGTCATTCCCTTATAAGGAAACATTTGGTATTCATTGAAAAATAAGTTTCTCAAGTCTACTGTTACCGCTCTTTCTAGAAATGATGAGGGTTTCCTTCCTTGCCTTTTGTTTGAAGTAATGTAGAAGATGATCATCTTGATTATGTCGTTATTTTCTATTCAAGTTGCATGTTCTTTCCATTTTAGTTGTTGCCACTGTTGAAAGTCTTCAAGTGACATGGTGTCTTTTATCTGGTATAGATTCTGTAGTGCCAGTCCACAAGGATAAAACCGGATGGTCCTCTCTAAGACCTACAGGCTTCATTTTCACAAAACTATTTTAATTACTGATCTGAGAAATCGATCATATACAGCTGAGAGTTTACATATTACTGAACAAGATTGGTGTGATGCATTGGATTCATATCAAAGTCCCAGTCTGATGAGGCTATTTAAGAACATGACTCAAGGTCTTATTTTAATGTCATGGATTTAGGCAATTTCTGGTGTTAGACAAAAACTGTTCTATATTCAATTTTCTTATCTTCTATGCTAAATTTGTTAGAATAGGTTTCACTAGTGGAGACAACAAGGAGTGTATGACATTATGTTCTGTGAAGCTCTATACAGCTGACAGCCCACAAAATGAAAAATACCTAAAAAATGCATAGCTTATAGTTGTGACTGTATATAAAAATCATTAGAATCTGCTTTATTCAATGGTGCTATTCTGTTTCATATTTCTGCTGTAGATTCCATAGAAATAGGAAATGTCCATTTTGGAGGATTCCATTGTATTTGTGGGCATTGTACACATACCATTTTGAAGTTTATAGACAATTAAATGACAAATAAAACCAATGTGTTGTATAAAGATTACATAATCATTTAGAGATGATGAAAAGACAATTTAAGCTAATGTATTTTGAAGCCATTGTGTAGAGATCTTTAAACATTATGCAAACATTATGCAGACAATGAAGACAACATATATTTTGTAGACATTATGTATATATCTAAACAAAAATCAAGGGAAACAAAAACTCTAAAATTTGAAAAATTCAGAAAACTAAGAAAGATTTTATCTAAAATTGGCTAAATCTAAATATTCTAGAGAATTGTTCATCCATTTACAAATTGATTAGAAAATTAGAAACTCATTTGCAAACTTGGCACCTTTTCAACCAAAGAAATTCTTATTTTAACATTTTTTTTGATGACTAATGATTTTCTTCCTTTTTTGGCTTCATTTTGTTTCCTTTCTTCGCTTTCTCAACCTTTTTGCATTCAATGTTTCACTTTGTTTCTCTCTCTTTTTTCACATTTTCTTCCTTTCTCATTCTCTGCATATTTCTTCCTTCACTCTCCTTCTCATTTTCTTTTCTTCTCTTTTTTCTTTGCAATTTTCCTTATTTTATTTTTTTTTCATTTTATCTCTCCTGTTTATCACTTCTCTTTCTTCAATTTTTTTTAATAATCATTATCTGTTTTTCCTCTTTCCTTGTCTTTTTTTCTCAGTCTTATTCCTTACTATTTTAATTTTTCTTCTTCCTTATCATTTTTCATCCTCATTTCTAGTTTTTTGCCTTTCTATTTTCTTCTTGCATCTTATTTTTCTTTTCTCTTATTTCCCTTTGTCCTCTTTTTTGTTGTTCTCTCTTTCCATCTCTCTTCTTTTCTCCTCTTTTTATTTCCTACTCTCTTTCTTCTATATCCACTTCTTCCTTTCCTCTTTCTTTACTTTTCTCTCTTCTGATTTATCTTTCTTTTCTCTTTTTTCTCTTTCCCTTCTCTCTTTATCTTTACAGTCTTCATTTCTCTTTCTTTCTTCTTATTTCCTTCTCTCTTTAATCATTTGTTCTCTTCCCTCATTTTTTCTTCTCCCTCCTGTCTTTCTACCCACTCCCAATTGTCTTTCCCCTCAGTTTAATTCAAACAGAGTCCTTAATTAGAAGAGGCCTTCAACCATTTAGAAATGAGCAAAATAAAATGCTATTTAATTTCCTCTTCTCCTTCTTTTAACAGCTCAATAAATCTTACAGAATTCAATTTTGTCTGTCATTTCTGTTTCTTTTTCAATATTAAAAAAAAAATGAAATATTGTTAAAAGAGTTCTACCCTGCCACACCCAAAGTCTAAATTTGCAACTGTTCATTTGCAGATAAGAAAGGTGAATAAAAAATAACCCAAACTTTGACAAAAAAAAATACTTAAATACTCAAATAAAACCAATGATGACCTCTGGCAGCAAATCTATTCAATGTTAACCAAGACAAAAGTGTATTACATGTTCTTTATTAATTGAGAGAATTCACAAAAAGTAAATTTTAAAGATACAGAAGAGATTATAAAGAAACAATCATATCAGAGTTAAACAAAAAGAAGATACAGTCTATATTATAAAAGAATAACTGATTCTCTGTCCACCACATGCTATCTGCATGTAACTTTCGATGTGCATATGCAATGTATAGGCATATATCTGTATTGTGCAGGAGTTACTTACATATGCTTGTGCCATTTAATGCATACACAAGCACATAGACAATTTGACTGAGTTTGAAATAAAGCATTAGAATAATATATTCTCCTTCCACTCAGTCTGGATTATCCTTACCCTGGGTTGAGCAGTAAAATTATAAAGTCAGTGAAAAGAAAAAAAATTTAAATTCTTAAAAAACAAAAATCGAATAATTATAAGATTTTAATGAATTTAGATACTTAATAGAATTAGTTTTTAAAGATTTTATTTTCAATTTTGTAGAAATAGTTTTAGGGCTAAATTAATATATACATGTGTGCACACAAAAAACAAGCAAACACAGTTTGAATGAAACAGAACTGGACAGTAAAAGAGCCTTTTGAAGTCCTCTATTCAAGATGAGATATCTGTAGACATGAATGTATTTTCTAATAAATGTAGTATTTTAAATAAACATTATTGACACAATTTTCCTCATCTTGGTTGTTGTTGTTGTTTTCACAGCATTTCCAGTGTTGTAGCCTCTGGCATTCATCAGGTAAATTCCAAACTGAAAACCTTTATTTAATCTTTGGGGTTAGACCCAGTCTCTAGGTATATTCTCATCTAGTTCTTAAATTTTTTTACTGCTCAGTTGTTGCTTACCCTGTTTCCACTGAGTCCAAGTACACACTGCCATCTCCAGGGATTGAACTCACAATTACTATGTCATCAAATTCATGAACCAATGCTTTAATCCACTGGGCTATTGCCACTAGAAAAATTCTCTGAACTTGGAGCCTTAAAACTAACCTGCCTGCCTGCTGATGAGTGCTGTTGCTGTTTGTCATGCTTTCTCTTTTGTTACAGCTGCTGCTGAAGATTTGCAGTCATTTGCCTTTCTTTGTTAGCAGCTCCCAGGTTATACTTATTTCTATGCTAGGTCTACTAAGGGGGTCCTCATAGCCTAGATAATTTAGATTCAAAGTAAGTGGTCCACCATTTTGATTTGAGAGTTCTGTAAAGGGGAGATAATTATGTAAATTTTATAACAGAGACCAGCTTTTTGTACTATAAAATATTGTAATAAATGAAAATCCTTCATTTAAGAAATTTGAAGAATAAACATCTGGTTTACAAAAAGATGTACTTATTTTAGTGGATTTTTTTTTAGATTATCTTTCATCTTTATTGCTGTTTGGTTTTTGTTTTGTTTACATTATTGTCTTTTTTTAGATAACTTGTTATTACTGATGGCATTGATGTGATTCTAAAAATGCCTAACATGACATCTGCCCTAATTGCATGTTTTTCCATTTTAATATGTGCAATCTAATGTCTGACAAACAATATTCTGATGCAAATACTTTTCATGAAGTTAGGTTCCAGTTAATAAGACAGTTAATATAAATTACTTCAATAAAATTTGATGTGTGAAACTTTGTATATGTGAGGCTCAAGCCGGATGTTGTAAAAAAAATGCCAAAATGGCAATTTATCAGAAAGATACATGAAAAATATTTGGTTTTAAAAATTTATAAAAAACTGAAGCTTAATTCTGATGGTTTCAAAACCTTCCAAAATAAAGTTTGCAAACAGGTGTGGTTAAAGAGATAATTTTTGTGATATTTTTTAACCAATAGGGATAAGTAGTTATGCCCAGAAGGGATTCATTTTTATTCAATTTGGAGCTGATTTTAATACTACAAATTAGAATCTGCTCAGACTAAGGGCTAGAAGAGTTTTGGGTTTCACAGGTGAGAGATGTGGGCAGTTTCTGGCATCTGAACAAAGAAGAATTAAATGTCAACAATGAAATGAAGAAAGAAAAAGAATAAGCAGAAAGATGAAGATTCTACAAATTTATAGATATATACGATTATCTTTCTATTGTTATTTATGAAGGTTTGCCACAAAAGTTAGAAATATTAACCCTGAATTTGAACTTGTTATGAAACTAAGATTTATCACATTTTTTAACCTCAGTTTGTAAATCTCAGTTTTTTCTCTAGAAAAAACAACTAGAAATCCATTGATGCCTGATAAAGTCTTCCTTTTTAAATCTTTTCAACAATTGAATGTATAGAAGTAAGAAAATATTTTGTTGATATTAATAATTACACTGGTCAACACGATTTTTGGTGCCAAGAATCAAAACACATTTTTTACCTAATTTGATGATGCTGATTCTGAAAATGACCTTATTTTTTATGGTTAGCTACCATTTTTGCTGTACTGAAATTACTCATTTTGGAAAAAAGATTAATTTATGATCATGGCTGATCACAAAATTTTGTTAATAAAGGTTGTAGAAACCTATCAATTTTCAGGTAGGCTGAAAAATGTATTTCAGCCACCCAAAATAAACTTATAAGAAAAAAGTGTTTTTAAATCAGATTTTAAAATAAAAGTAGTGAATTTTTCCATTTTATCAACAAATTCAAATTAACTGATAAACTATATCAGTAATACACTTTAGTAAACCTGATAATTAAGGTGACATAAAAAAAATGAAACCCTAAAATCTCCTGTTTGATATTCATAAATTTATCCCTACACTTTAATCCATTCAGTATAGAAGGAAACCAAGCACATTGAGAGCATTTTGTCTTCACATTTGGAAAGAAACTTCAACTAAAGACATCTCAATTGAATGCACCTATTCCATTGAACATGATACTGTTGGAGTATCAAAAGGGACTTAAATAACATTGAACATGGCAGACAATTAAGAAAGAGAAAATATTTACCATAGTTCTTATGTTCACAAAGGTTTTATTTCTACTGTTATTTTATTAAAAATGATGAAAATAGTTGTTGGTCTTGGTATATTCAATTGTGTTATTTTTTAAAGACTTAGGGTCTGATTGTTATTACAAAAATAGTATTTCTCAATAAGCAGACCAATATTTGTTAGTTTAAATATGAATTGAGAGGTTTCTATGATTTTATTTTGAAAAATATTGCCATCAATAAATATTATATATACAGAAAAAAATGATAAAAATGATTTTTTCCCCCAAAATGAGGCATTTCTGTACCCCCAAAATGGTAGCTAATGTAAAGTAATGTCATTTCCAGATTCAGTGCTCTCAAATTAGCTAAAAAGATGTTATTTTTGTGTTATTTTTTATGAATCCAACAGGATTGTATTTCAAACTGTTATCTTACCTAAGTGTTTAGTGCACAAAGGAAAATTTTGTTTTGTAAATTTTGTATGTTGTATTATTATTATTTTTATGTCATTTAATAAATGTACCTTTATTTCACATTTTCCACAAGAGTAAAAGTCTTGTATTTCATTTGTATCATTCAGAATACTTGGGATAAGAAATTTCCTGTTCTCTTATTTTATGTTTTTCCCAATAATTTCTTTTATTCTTCATTGTTTTATGTTGTATTATTGCATATTTTCCCATGAATTTATTTATTGTAACTTATTGTATTTATCTCATTATTGTATTTTTTAATAACTAGAGTTTTTGTAACACCCTGAAACATATTCAAATCCTCACAATGTTTAGCATTGTTGAAGTTATTGCTAACATTTTTTTTTGAGATTTACAAACCCTACATTTCATTCAATTTCACAAACCAATCAATGAAATTTGAATAAGCTGAGTTGTTTGGAAAAATACTTTGACAAAATTCCGACTTCATGGTTTAATAATTTCTTTAATTTTATTTAGATTTATGGGACATCACGGTAAACAATATTGTTTAAAGAAAATTACTTTTCTTCCTTTTTAACAGCAAAGAATAGATTTTTAGGATTTCTTACTCTTGAGCATGCAAGAGAGAAAAATAAACAATTGTTTCAGTCACTATGCATCTGAATAAGAGATAAAGAGTCAATTATTAAGTATTGAGAAATAATGATCTAAGTGTTCCAATAGAAAGTAACAGAAATTTAATAAAAATAGTATAAATCAAAAATTAAGAAGTATTGTGTAACATAGATCAAAATACACAAGATATATGGGAATATATATGGAAGATATATATATATATATATATATATATATATATATATATATAACCCTTCATGCCAGTTCAAGAAAGACATTTGGGTCACTAACACAAAAAAGAGAATATCTCATATCAAGAATATTTAACATTGAAACACTTAAGAAAAATTAATTCCTTTTAATAATATGTGGAAATCTCCACACTTTGCCTGATGAAGGTCACGAGACTGGAAACCCGTGTAGCAAAATTATGGAAAATAAAGCATAATACTTTTTAAAAAAATCCACATTACAACTAAAAACGTTTGCAGTTCCTCTCTTCTTTTTAATATACACACTTTTCTCTCGTTGGAACTACTATAACCTCTTCCCTTTATATAGAAATATATATATATATATATATATATATATATATATATATACTAAAATAAAAATAAATAGACATTTTGTTGCACATATTTTTTCATATTTAAATGGACTGTTTTCACTATATCAACAATAGGTTATAAATATTAGTTATTATTAATAACTAGTGTACTTGTGCTGTCAAAAATTATGACAATTGTTAAAAAGTTTTAATAGGAAGATACAATGAAACAAAAGTTTTGAAACAACATGAGATTCAATAATGCAGAGATAAATAATTCAAAACCAAAATAGAGGCCACTGAATTAATTAATCTGGATCCTTTATAGCTCCATTGATTACTCCTGGTATTATATATTGCTTTTTACTCAGTAACTTTCTTGGGGGTTAAAGGAGAGAAGTTTAGTTTTGGAGGCATTAAAATTAACAAGCCATCTTTTGCCCCAGTTAATGATGGCCTTAAGGTCATTTTGGACATCGGCTGCCATTTTGACCTTGTTGACTTGATTTCAACAGTTCCATGAGGATCCCCTCAGTAGGCCTAGCATAGAAATAAATACAATATGGGAGCCTTTAAAAAAAGCAAAAGAAATAATAGAAACATTACAGCAATGGTAAGAAAAGTGAGTGAGTGCAAGCTTAAACTCAGTAGAAACAGGCAAAGCAATAACTGAGTAAATAAAGAACACAATATCCCTTCACAGGAACAGTGGAACGAGAACAGCCTACCAACATAGTTTAAATAAAAGGTTCACTTTGAAATTTCCTGCAGGTTACCTCAACTGACAAACACCTGAAGAAGGTTAGAGAATAAAATGACTGAAATGCTCTGTTAATAATAACAAAGATGAGGACACTAGTACAAGTGTAAACAATGTAAATAGAACATTCTTGTGCATATGTGAATTTTCTCGCATGAGGTTACTTAGTTGGTAGTAAGTACTTTGAAGAAAATTACAGCTATTTTTCATTAATATTAAATGTCTTCCTGATAAAATTTGTTTAGTATAGTGTAATACGACTAAAATATATACATTCTTCATTTCTTCCATAGCCTAATAATAATCAAAATAATAAAATAGTGGCTATATAAATTTTAATTAATTATACCACATAATTCCTACATTTAAATGCTTCCTGGTTAAGATGTTCCAGTTGTAGTACAATAGATTTTACCAGTTTTCTTGGCAAACTTTTAAAAGCATCTTTCAGTGAGCTTAAAAGAGAATCTGTTAAGTACAGAATGGTAAAAGCCCTCAAATGGAATCAGATAAGAATGGATTATGCCTAAAATAAGTACAAAGTGTGGCCAATCTTTTAGCATTTGAAAGAGAATTTTGCCAGTGGTTACACTTAATCTTTCTTTTCTTCCTCCGGAAAAACAGTTAAGTAAATGGTTCAATTGCACGTGGAATCTCTGTAAATACCTTAACCTGCTATTTATCGGATTAGAATCCAATGAGTTTCATGGCAGTTACCAAAATATTTCCAGTGCCAAGCTAACTGAAAGTGAAAAGGTTATAGCAAGAATCAATAGAGATTAATCTAAGTTTCATGATTTAATGGATAAGTAAAAGATATATTAGGTTATCTTTGAGCAAATTCATAAGTGGCCTTGAATAAGAATGAGAAATAACCCTTGATTAATATGGCTTTCTTGAGTAGAATTCTTCTTTTTAGTTCAGTTTAGATTTTGTAAGCAATTTCTAATATAGTCTTCTTGGACTGAAGTAATGATTTTAATTCAGTTTATATTTTGTAAATAATTTCTAATATGACTTTCTTGGGCTGAAGTCTTGATTTTAATTAAGTCTAGATTTTGTAAATAATTTCTAATATGACTTTCTTGAGTAGAATTCTTCATTTTAGTTCAATTTAGATTTTGTAAACAATTTTAACTCTCTTAACTGTCTTCTAACACTATGGTATGTTCTGAACTCTTAGATTTTTAAATTGTTTTTATATTTATATATTACTATTTGACTCTATATCAAATAGAGGGTCTAGCAAAAATCACTGGAATAGTTTTCGAAGCATCACTACAGAAGTTGATTCCTCAATCAATAACACATTATTTTGGTCATGTACCAGACTAAGTTTAACAAATATTTATAGTGAATCATCAACTGTTTTGTACAATTCTTGATTTAACATAGAATATTTTTAACCATTTATATTAACATATACTTCAAATAAATTTGATTATATGTATATGAAAATTCATTTTGAAAATTTGACTTTGTTTAAAGATTTATAAAGAAAAAAATTAGAAATTTTATATCAAATTAAAAAAAATGTGTGTGATAATGTAAGTAATGGGATTTACTTTTTTAATTTTATTTTGGCAGAAACTGTTTCAACAATTGAAATCGCAATCAAATCAAAGAAAAAATGAAACTCCACATGTGCATGAAGGAGAGTGAATACTAAGAAATTTAGATTTAAAATTGTTTTTATTTTTATATATTATTTTATATGTTTTGGGTATATAGTCTAGACAGTTTTATTTAGTTCACTTCTCCCCTTGTTTATGGTTCCATTACTTTTGTTATTAAATATTCCACATTGTTATAGCAGATCTGCCAAAATATGGATAATGTAGTAATTAAAGCACTTTCTATGCATTTTTGTTTTGCTTTTTCTTTTAATTAGAGTAACATTATTTAAATTAAAATTATAGTCACACTCACTGTGGCAAAATTCTCTGTATCCCATCTCCTTTGTGTGCATGTATAGTCAAATATGTATAATCAAATCAACATAAAAGATAAAAGACTTCAGACAAAAACTTTTCCCACTTTCTCATAGTTTTCCCTAAAAAGGTTGGTAATATAAAGAAAACAAATTTTCAGATGGTATGCTGAATGATACTGGAACTTGATCTATGTTCCCTATTTGGCCTAATTGAAAAGAAATTTATTTCTGGATATATATTATATATTAATGAAATTCTAATATTTGGAGCATAAAGTAAATCTTTTTATGCCATCAAATATAGGACTTGTATATAATCAAGATTTTGTAAACAAACTAGATATGTCATAAAGTGGGAGATCAATTTTATATTAAACTATGTTATAAACAGAACCTGTACTTCTTGACTATAATAGATTCTTAAAATTTCTATCTATTATCAAATGAAAAAGTAATTCTTAAATCTATCATATCTGATGTGTTTTAGCATTGGTTTGTCCATCAAAGGTTATAGGAACATCATACATTATTTGGCAAGGTTAAACACATTTTCTTTTCATTACAAATTTATGGAATTTTAATATTCAGGACAAACAAAATGGGCTTATTTTATATTCCCTCAAATATGGTAAACCCAACTAGATTAAAGTTATTTTTAATTCAAGGCAATCTTTTTAGCATTAATAACAACTTTTTGCTTAGCATATTTCTACCAAACTTGCTGTAGGTGGCACCGTATATCTGGTCACCACAGATTAAAAGCACACAAGAACAAAGAAATAAATACATGAAAACTTGGAAGAATTCCTTTGCAGATTTCAAGTGCTAGGATTGGCAGAAACCAGGAAATGAGTGGTGTGCTATGGCATCATGTAAAAGAAATTCTCAAAGAATTACAAACTATTTTATGTCTGCTGGCTTGAAGACAGTATATCAGTCTTCAGCTAATTCCAAGATATGTCCTGCCAGTTCTGTTCCGTTCTGCAAATGCACCCATTGGCTCAATTACCTAATTCAGATTTTTTTTTATTATTATTTCTGTTTTTTACCTTGTGCATTTTTCTCTTTCTTTCTTGGTAAGTATCTTTCTTCTTCTTCTTCTCCCATCTAGTTTTTCTTTTCTTTTCTTTTATTTATGTCAATCATTTCTCTTTCTTTCCTGGCAAGTATTTCTTTTTTTCAAGTTTTCTTTTTTCATCCATTTCTTTTCTTTTCTTTCTTTTTAATAATTTTTTTTTCTTTTCTAGACTTTTTCTTTGTATTTTTTCCCTTTGAAACTCTATTCTTCTTTTACATGCAATATCTCTTCTAGACGTGCATGATCATGGCTCTCCACAACTTTCTGTCCTTTATAGCTCAAAGAAACATTTAACGCTACCTTCTTTATATCCACTCCACCATCCATTCACACAAACTTATTACATACTGTTTCTTACTGCTCCAACTTCCCTCAAAATGTCTTGTGACTTTATTTTTCCAAGCCTTCTTTCCTCATTGTGTCTGGGAAATTTAAACTCTCATTTTGATTTTAAGTACATGTGACTAATTCTTTTTAATTTAATAATATTATTATTAATAATATATATTTTATATTTTTATAGTATATAATTATATATTTTATTTATTATTTTTTATTTATTATATTTTTATAATATATAATTATATATTTTCCCTTTCTCTTTTCCTTTCTTCTCAATCTTTTTCCCATTCCTCCTTTTCTAGTTTTCTTTCTTGTTCTTTGAGTCACCTGACTCGCTTCTTTCCTTTTGTTGATGAGTCATAGGGTCTCTAATACTACTAGTGACATTATACTTATACCACTTTACTTATTACATTGTACAAAAAGTTAGAACTACTAGAGTATTAAAAATAAGATGCCATCAATTACAAGAAGACAGTATATCTAGTCATTAGCAAAAGGGACAACCCAGAATGTGTGCTACAAATTGGAGATGTCAAAATAAAGCAACTATGGAAATTTAATTATCTGGAAAGTGTTGTAAAGGACAGTAGGAAATGTGAGTCAGAAATCTGAAGCTAAACAAAACATTAAGAAACAGAAAAAATTTCCACCTATTTTTTTGATGATTTTGTTCCCTCCATTTGCATTTTATTCTCTTTTAAATTCTTTTCTTCTTATTTTATATGCAGTATCTCTTCTAGGCATCTTGAATCAAGTAGCTGTTATCACTCTTTCCAATATTGATGGGGGATTCCTTCCTAACCTTTTGTTTAAAGTAGTGAGGAACAGTAACATCTTGATTATGTCATTATTTTCTCTTTAATTTACATTTTAGTTGTTCTTGTTTTTTGTTGAAAGTCCTCAAGTGATGTCATTTCTGTTATTTGGCATAGTTCTTAGTTTGAAGAAGGATGGTCCTTACTAAGACCTACAGGTTTCATTTGCTCAATGCCATTTATAACCATTGATCTGAGAAAATGGTTGTATACAGCTGACAGTTTAGATATTTCTGAACAAGTTTGGCACCATGCATAATATAGTGCATGCTGGAAAATCTCACAGATGAAGAAGAAAAATTGAGGTAAAGGAAAGGTGGATCTACAGAATGATGCTGAGAATACCATAGACAGAATAAGGAAGTTTTTAGCAAAAATGGGATTGATGGATTTGTTTTCAGGACTTATCAACCTTTTGTGGATTATTTGTTTTTTTATGGTTTATCAACCCTTTGTGGGTTATTTAAAGCTGAAACATATTTTGGACTGTAACAATAAATCTTTTGTTTTTTGGAAGTGAATATTGTATTAACAATTTGTTGAGAATTACAATGAGTTTTCCAGATACAAGTCCTACTATTTAATCCATAGCAGGGAGGAGGATATGGGTTCCTACCTTTCCCAAGGGTATTTGTGCATAAATGAATGTAATGAACCTGACTGGAATTTGAACACGGCACTCTGTTTTTTAAATCCCAGCTGCACACCATTACACCATCTACATATCCACAACAAAAATGGGAGCAAAAAGACACCTAGAATCAGAAATTGAAATTTCTAAGATATCTTCAATCTTTACAGCAAAGCATTCCTAAGAGAAATAGAAGTCCTGCCAGGATTTATTATTGGTGGGATCAATCTTAATTTAAGATATTCAGATGACTCCATGTTGATAAGACATATAGAAAAATCAGTAGGAACTTCTTGACAAGGCAGTAAATAAAAGTGGGAAGAAAAGACTAACCATTATTTGTAAGAAGATAGAATATATATTTGTAAGCAAGTGGAACAGACCAAGATGCACACTGTGAATTGGCAATGTCAAAATCAAGCTAGTGCAGAAGTTTAAATATCTGTGAAGTGTTTTAACAGACGATAATGTGACAAAAATCTGGAGGTATATTAAAATAGTGAAAGATGCCTTCTTTTTTTCTACTTCTTGTTTCTTTTTTCTTTTCTTTCTTTTTCTCTTTATATTTTCTTTTCTCTTCGCTTTTCTTTTTTCTTTTCTTTTCTTTTCTCTTTGTTTTTCTTTTTCTCTTTTTCTTTTCTTATCTTTTTGTTTTTTCCTCTTTTTTCTATTCCATGTTCCTTTCTTCCTTATTCTTCATATTTTTTCCACTTTTCTTGCATATCAAACTTTCATTTTTCTTTAATTCTGTTTACGTTTTTCCAATTTGTTCTTTCTAAACTTTAGCTGTCACTTTTGCAACAAGAGACCTCAAATCTGATGACAAGACAGGAAAAATTCAATATGTAAGATACCTTATTTTTTTAATCTTCTCTCTGTCAATATTTCCTCGACTTGCTCATGTCTTTCCTTTTAACAAAATCACAAAAGCTGATCCAGTTACCACACTTTTTACAGGCATGCAAAACATGAGTCCCAGTTTGAAAAGATTTCTTTTTTTTCATTATAAAAGACTCTTCCATAAAAATCATAGACCAGAAGATGAAACTGAATGCAATAAAATAAACTTATATTTAGTTGGCTGTCCAGATGACTGATTTAACAAAAATGAAGTTAGTAAATTGGTTTAGCAAAAATGAAGTTACTAAGTCTCAAGTTTATTCCTATACAGCAGCCATTTTCTATCAGTCAATTGCCATAAATAAATAAGAATCAATTACTATGGTTTCTAATTTCTTTTTTGATCATACAAATAACATTTTTGTTAGGCAATCTAAAGTAATTAAAGAAGAATTGATTACCAAGCTTTTCTTTTTGTATATAGTAGTGATTTTATTTTTATCTGTCTATAATACTAAAGGCTAAAGACTACTTACTCCTGGGAAGTTTCTTAACAATGACAGAAAATGTGATATCAATATTTAAAAGCACATTGGAATCATGAAAGATATCTTCCAAAAGCTAAACAAGAAAAAACAGGAAAATTTCATTAGAAACAAAGAGAAGAGTACTGAATGGTTATGTAATATCAGTGATCCTATCCACCTGTAAATGCTGGATGATTTTCTCACAAACAAAGAGGAGACTTGAGGCAAAAGAGATGTGATTCTACAGAAGTATGCTGAGAATACCATGAACAGAGCATGTGAGCAACAAGTAAGTTTTATGGAAAATAGAAACAAAAAAAGACACTTTTACTTGGAAACTGAAAGAAAGAATTGAAATCTCTAGGATGCATAGCAAGGAAAGAAGACTTGGCAAATGAGACAATCACATGACATATTGGAAGAAGAGAGGAAGAGAGAAACAAGCTTGGATAAATGTATGGTAAAAACAGGGAATAGAAAGGATAGTGAAAAAAAAATCATTGCTATGAGTTATAAAGGATAGGAGGTTGTGAAGAGCCATGATCATCCATATCCTGGAGGGATATGGCACATAAAAGAAGTATCAGTAAACTTATTAAATTATTTTTTAGTAAGAAGCTTTCAATATTAACCAGTGTAGAATCAGGTTTAACTTCTTTTGGGAGGGGGTTATTTTCATCTTGTCTGAGTACAGATAAAGCACCTTGTTACAAAAAATATTCTTAAGAAATTGCATTGAAAGGATAATTTGTGTAATTTTCAAAATAGTCATTATCATTCCAAGAGTTGCTAGGACTGCTGATATCATTCTTTTTGGTGCTTTTTAAAAAATATTATTACCACAGTATTTTTACTGGCCCATTCTTCTATTTTAACTTCATCAGATATAAATTATCTGAAAAAAAAGAAATAATTTTTTCACACTTTCCATATGGATTGTACATCTCAGGAAGAATTGTCTGAAAAATTTAGATAAAAAAAAACAACCAACAGAATAAGGTCAATAGTCCAAATAACTCTTTGAAATCACTGGCTTGCTCTTTGCTCAGACACAATAAAAATGTCTTGAATATTCCTTGTTGAAATAAGATGGAATAGAAAGATAGCTGCAGCTCACAAGAGAATCAACTATCATGAACAACCAATTTCTCCCTTAAATTGCTGCTACCGGCCACTATATACATGAATTTATATAAGCAGCAGCTTATATAAATTCAAGACAGAAATGATTGTTCAAATAAATTTTTACATAAAGCTACTGGACTCTCTATGAAAGATAATTAAAAGCAAGGATCAGGTATTTGAATTGATATTCAGTAGAGAATACATGCAACATTTAGGCATTTCAGTCAGTGGGGTAAGCTGCTGTTTTCTTTGCAAAATTTACTCTGTAACTTTATGATTGTAACACCTACATAGAAAAGGATGGTTCATGATTTTATCTTGATGTTGTGTGTTTTATAACCAGCAATAAAGTATTTAAAATGGGATCTTCAAAGTGATCACCAACTTGACCAAAAATAAAATAACAGATAAATAAAACTTTTGGTGTCAAGTGACAACAAACTGGACATTGAGGATTTCCGGTTATGGTCCTATATTAATGGTTACATTTGGGATAAAAAGTTCTGAACTGCCTTTTAGCAAGGACCAGACTACCTTTTGGGTTAGTTCAAATGTTACTCATTATAATTGCCAGCCACATGTTGTGATGTTGAGAATAGAGATGCAATGTGGGATTTCATTGTTTAATTGATGAAAATATGAGGGAAGGCTCTATTGTATGACTACATCTTGAGTAAAGTGACAAAGAGAAACAGATTTACTGTAACTGTCAAATTAAAATTATGTATCCCAATTAAGTGGAAAACTGATATGTTTGCAAAGAAAGTCACATGGCAAAAACAATTTATTAAAGTAGAATAAATCATGTCAAAATATGTTATTAAAAATATGCATTTTTTCTCATCTAGCAATTATTTTCCATGGAAGTTGATCCTGACTATATGTCATTTCTTTCTTTCTTTTTTTTTTTTAACCATCTTTAATTAAATAATATTTCAGTTCATTTTCTACAGAATTGAAGAAAAATAATTTCATTAAGTTTTTAATCCTTTTCTCTTTATTTAGATAAAAGTTATTATCTTCCCTAAATCAAACCAACTGAAAACTCAAATGAATTTGACAAAAAAAAGGAACGTGTAAATTCCGGACATTCACAGTTTATATAATGTACAATGAAATATAAAATTTAATTGTGGCTTTGTAGTGATAGAAAAATAAATAAATAATAACAAGGAAACCAAAATTTCACCATGTTGAAAAATAAATGTATATTCAATATCACCAGGCCACAAAGCCATATTTCAACCAACCAATAAGAAAGCTTTCATAACATTTAAAAGTTTCACAAGTTTAAAAGTTGAGTGCCTTTGCATGCACAACATTATGCACATCACCTACCTAAGTATACAAAAGACTTCCTGGATACATTGAAATGTAGAAAATTGTATTAGCTTCTTACTATATATTAGAACAATTAATTTGTGTTTCAAAATTCATTTTGACAACCTGTTTCTGATGTTTGTGTGTGTTAATTTGGCCTAAAAGATTATAAATTATCAGTGATTTGGTGGAACAATTTAATTTAAAGTGGAATTAACCATTTTATATTCTGCTTCCAATTGTTGAAGGGATATTTTTTAATAAGATACATATTTATGGGACAGTGATTGTGATAGAATTGTGAACACAAAGGATAGAGAAATTAAATTATAGACAATATTATACATATAACAACATTCTATTGCCGCCTTCTTCTTCTTCTTCTTCTGTGTGCTGTTTAACTTCAAAACATAAGTGATCATGGCTCTCCACAACTTCTTCTCATTGTAGATCTTGTTAGGTGGTGCTATGAAAATGGATTTACGTAGGTCTTCTGGCATCGCAAAACTAAATAGGAAGGATACAATCACTGGCAATTCATTTCCAAGCATATATGTCTGCTAGAGTGGATAGACAATCCCTATTGCAGGCAACTGTTCAAGCACATTTGCATTTGTTCAACATCTGGAGTTACTACCTTTGGTTTATACTGTAACCATTCTGAGTAGATCTTAGTTAGCAGTTTCTGAGAGAGAGCCCATCATCTGGAATGATCAACAGTTCAAACAAGGCCAGCATTCTCAAACCATTGTTCAAGTTGACTTGTGATGTTCTGCTAACACAATCATTGATATGCCTCTGAACAGACCTAAACCCTGGTCACAATGACTTCTTTGTGCTAACACAATCATGGATGGCCTCTGGATAGGCCCCAAACCTTGGTCACAATGAGTTCTTTGTGGTAGCATGGTTATCAATGCCTTTCTAACAGTTTTGTCTGCCCAGTTTTACTCATAAGGCTTGGGTCAACCTGTTGTTTCATTTTCAGACTCTTTCCAAAAGGTTCTGTATGCTGTGATTGCTTCCCTAGCAAGATAAGTTACCTTCCTTACAAACTGACTGAGATTTGACCCTAAGTGTCATAATCAAAAAGTAAACATTCTAACCACTTGGCCATATGCCTATAAAGGGAGGATATAAAAAGAGGCAAATGGAAGTGAGTATATTTAGATATCCTTATTTGAATGCATATTGTGTGCAAAGACTCATTGAAGATGTTGAGAGATTTATACTAAAAAAGTTTTGTTCATTTGGTAGAGTTATTAGCTTAATGTATTTTCATGTTGGGTTGTGTATGATGTAACAGGTGGTTCACTAGGAACTAAGAAGTCCCTACCATCAGAAGGAAAACAAGATATATCTTCTTCCTATGAAGTTTGAACCCTTTTATTTGATACTGATTTTTGGAAATGCCATCTAATAGTCATTAGCCAAAGTTACTTGGCAGGCAAGTGAGATTGTATCATCCTACAGAAAATTTATTAAAATAAGAAGGACTAGATATTAAAGAAAGAACATGCCTTTTAGGATAATAAAGAAGAAATTATCTCTTTTACAGTTTTATATTCTATTATTATTCTGGAAAAAACAAAAACTAGAAATTAAGATTGGAAAGAAAAAAGATTCACGTAATTTTTGCAATCCCTTGTCATATTATAGTTGAGTTTTTGTTGTTACAATACACCATCACCTTCTCTGATAAATTTAATCTTTTGCATCATATTCAATTATAATTATGCTATTATAACCTTTTATAAAAGAAAATTTTCAGTCATCTTTAAAGTTTTCAAGGCAATAAAAGTGTATTAAAATAATGATCAAAATAAAAAAAATGGCTGAAATTTTATGGACATCTCGCTTTTTATATTTCTGTTTTTCTTTCTTATTTTTTACTTTTATTTTTCCACTTCTTTTTTCTCTTTTTTTGCTCTTTATCATTTCCTCCTTTTTTCTATTCTTTTTTTCTCTATTCTCCACCTTATGCTATTCTCTTTTCTCTTTTCTCTTTTCTCTTATTCTTTCTCATCATTTTTATTTTTTCATTCTTTGTTCCCATTTCCTTTCCTTTTTACTGAATGTTTTCGACTAATTTTTCTTTTGTTGTTTCTTTATATTTTTACTGAGATTTCTTTTTTTTAATTCTTTCAAACCTTTTCTTTCTCTTTTTCCTTTTCAAATGTTTTCTAGTCTTCTGCCTCTTTCATTCTTTTTCAATTTTTCTTTCTTCCATGATTTGTACCAATTTCCTCAGAATTTTACATCAGTTTCTTCCTTTTTAAATTTCTGCAACGCTTTTTTTAATCGTTTTTTTTCTTTACATCCATTAGTTTCTGTTTTTTTTCATTCTTTCATTTCTTCACTTTTTCTTTTCCTGAAGTTGATTAACTGCAAAAGAATATTCAGTACCTAGATTCTTCATGGAAAACCATACAAAGAGCAATGTCCTTCTAGACATGGCACCCAGAATTGCTGCAGCATGAGAAAGATATCCAAAGCCAATTCTGCTGTTAATTTGGGTGACTGAAGGAGAAAAGGTTGAAACACATAGATTATTATAGAACTGAATGTCTTCATCAAAAGCATAAAACCAGAGAAGCTGAGGATGACTTAGAAATAAACAAGCATCAATATATATTAACATATTCAAAGAATACTGAATTGGATGTTTTGGGGCAGCAATCTTTCATTTATTCAAGTTTGGTTAGAGACCAACAAATGGCCTTTGTTAAGGATTTTATTTTCTACATTTTTCCAGTTTCCAGTAAAAGTTTAAATATAAATTTAAATGCCTGAGTAATTTCTGCTTTCATTCGAAAGAGTTTTTTGTGTAAACGATAAAACTGGTATAGTACAGGAAATAAAACCACTTTGACCATGGCTTATAAATGTCTTTTATTCAAGACATTGGACAATTTATATTTAAACTTTCAAAGTTATAATAACAAAAAGATGCAGACATTAGTCTAAATGTAAATAATATAAATGAATTTCATTTGCATGAAAATTTATAATTTGTTCCATTTTTTTAAAAAATTAATCTATATAGGGGTTTAATTTTTTATAACTCGAAACAAGTTATATCAAATCAAAATGTAGATTAGAACAAATGTATTTCTTATAAACTGCACGAGGATGCTATAGACAGCATATACAAAGAGAACAATGGGACACAGGAATTCAAAAGGAGCACTTGGATAGGAAAAGTAACCTTCCAAAAACTAAGCAGGGTATTAAGAAACATGAAAATTTCATTAGAAACAAAGAAATGAGTACTGAACTGTTATGTAATATCAGTCCACCTTTATGGCAGTTAATGCTGAACAATATCCTCACAGCTGAAGAAAAAACTTGATGTAGCAGAAATGTGATTTTACAGAAGGATGCTGAGAAAAAGAGTTGCAAAAGACAAGAAATTGTGGAGAGCTATGATGGCCCATGTCCTGAAGGGACACCATATGAAAAAGAAGAAGAATGCAGAGTGACAATAAATTTGCTTTAATTTATATATTGTCTGATATTGATATCCTAGAAAGAATTTAGCACACATATAAAACACACAGCAAGCTATTTGCATATCGATATATCTATATAATTTTACATATATTTAGTATCATACTGACATTTATTTATATCACTAATATTTTTTCTCATTCCCATTTAACATCTTTAACAAATTGTCATTTCTGCTTTTTACTTATCGTTTTACTTAACTTTTTTTATTTAAAGTAAAATATCTAATGATTCCCATTGCTCCATCAACAATAAATAGAAATTATTTTTAGATAATGTTTCCAGTGAAGGAAGAAATTCTTTCTCAGCAAAGAAAGCAGAATAAGATGACAAAAGATTTATAAAATATAGACTAAGTATTTATGAATATATTTTTGGTAATATGTAGGTATCTGTGACTTATTTAATATTGATTAGGACTAATAACATCTATACATTCATATGTACAAGCAAAAATAGACATGCAATAAATTGTTTGAATAATTTTTGCAAAACGTGTGTGTGTGTGTGTGAGAGAGAGTGTACATATATATATATATATATATATATATATATATATATATATATATATATATATATATAAATAAAAAGAAAGAACTAATATTTACAGGGCCAGTGCAAGGGTTTTGTGCCCACCACCACTATCCCCCCACTCTACTACATCTCAATTTCCATAATGTAGTATTCATATAAAATCCAAATTTTATTGTAACCTAATTAGATACAGTAATGGATCACATGCAGTATATTTGAAAAATTCAACTAGAAAAATTGAAAATAAATACAGTGTATCTAAATAAATATTTAAGACATGTCATAATAGATCATTCCATCTTAAATAAATCAACAATGTTTTGTGGAAATTTTTAACATTTTTAACATATTTTTTTCTTGTTAGAGTTGAATAATTTTAACAAATGAAAATTATGAAAAAAAAATAGTGAATTTTATATAATGCTTTTTCAAGACTTAGCATGAAAAAAACAAATTCAGAGATTTGGGCAAAAAACAAAACGAAGAACCCAAAATGACATCAAGATCCACTGACATTTTTCATCCTTTAATAGTCAGTTGTGCTTAAATTAAATTGCCTGAAATTTTGACACAGGATAATGGGACAAAACTGATACACATGTTGTACAATGAATCTAACATTGGAAAACAAAAAGAATCTTATTTTTACTTAATAAAAAGAGCAAATTTTTCCTGTTATCCAATATTGTTTTATTTAACCCTTTGTTATATGCTGTACCTATGAACACTAATAGGCATGTCCCAATCCTTATAAATATGTTGGACACTATTGTAAGTGGGGGTAATATGCTAAGTAGTCCACCACCAGCAGTGGTTTACCTACTTGATGCCACTGGCGAGTATTGTATTTTGTTGATGTTATAAAGATTACTATTTCATTTCCAAATTTCGTTTTAGTTATTCCTCAGTCAGTAATCTTTTCTATGTTACAACACCCTTAAAGGCTGGAAGTGTCTAAATGTACCAGCAAATTTGATAAGTTTACAATTTGGGAGTACCTTAATCTGTTTGCAATTGTGTAGAATCATATTTCAATAGACAACATTAACAGCAGTCACATGATCAACTTGAGGCACTGGAAATCTCTAACTTTGTAAAAGTTTCAGATTTCCAAAACCATGTTACATAACCAATCGTACCAAAGCAATTGAAACAGCCAATATATTTAAACAATAACTACTCTATTTACACTATTTACATTGAACAGTTTTCCTCATCTTTATTGTCACATTCACAATGTTTCAGTCATTGTAAGCTCTGCTCTGGCCTTTTTCAAGTGATTTTTTGAATTTTGAACCAAATCCAGAATAGTCATGTTGGTGTTTCTGAAGATTGGTTCTATGACTTTACTGAGCAGCCTAGGAATGTGATTGTTATATGTAAGACCATTTCAGGAAATAAACATGGGAAGAACGTCTACATAAACATCATCAAACTAATCTTCAGAAATGCCAACATACAGATTGACTATTCTAGGTTCAGTATGAAATTCAAAATAAAATCTGCAGATTGCTGGAGCATACAATGGCTGAAACGTTGTGAATGTGACAATAAAGATAAGGACAACAGTTCAGACAATATGAATAGTGTAAATAGTTACAATACCTCATCTCAGAAATATAGACAAATAACTATTCTTTATTCTATTTTTTCCAAGCTTTTTAGAAGTTAATCTGTACATAGTTTTTCACCTGCAAAAGATTGAATTGTTGTGTATTTACTCATATTGTTCTAATTAGAAAAGAGATTTGATGATTCTTACATTTTCGGCTGAAACTGAAAATATATTATTAAAAATTACCTTAACATATGCAATTTAATTTAAGCAAATTGGACATTGATTATTTCCTATAAGTTTCAAAACTTTGAAAATGCGTTCATTTGTATATTTTTCTTTACTTTTCCCTTAATTTCTTTGCTAATTTTTCATCTACAAAGTTTCAGTTATTAGATTTGATTAAAAGTTTCAAATCAATGCAAAATTCATTATTGCTTTTTCTAAAATTCATTCTTTTTCCTTCTTTCATATGAAGGAGTTAAGAACATTTCTGTCTGTATGTTATGGAACGTCAATTTAAAACTATGTTCAATAATACAAAAAATACAAAGAAAAAAGTAATCAAGTTACTCCTTTATTTTCGCTCAATAATTATCAGTTTCAATACATAGGTTTCTATTGCAAAAAATTACTTAATTTCATAAATTTATCCATAAAAATGACAATTTTACCAAATTAACCACTTACCTTCGATTGTAGCACCTTCTTATTTTGCAGTTGGTAAAGTAAAATGATATATTTACTGCCACTGATCAGAGGCAAACGTTTGAAAGAATAAAATTGTTTCTTTTACATTTATATATTCATGAAATGGAGCTAAAATTCTGCCACTTAAATTCTTGGCAAATGGACATATTTGAATAATAATTCAAATTACTCTTCTTTTTCCCTCCCATTTTGTATGACGTTTTTTTCTTGCCATTTCTTTTTTTCTTCCTCCCACTTTCTGTCTATCATGCTATTTTTCTTTCATTCTTTTTTTCACTCCAACCCCCTCTCTTTATATCTCTAATGCATTCACCTAATATTTTCTTTTCCCTACCCACTTTCTTTCTTTCTTTCCCTTTTCTTTATTAGTTTCTCTCTTTCTAATTCTCTCTTTCTGTCAGTGTTTGACAGCATTTCTCTCTATCACTTTTTTTAATAGGCCTGATTTTTTTACATTATTTACATTGTTTGGACTGATGTTTCATTGTTGTATGCTTCGGCCTTTTTTCAGGTGATTGGAATTTCAAACTGAAGCCTTTATTTTGTTCACTGAGGTAGATGGAAATAAAGGGTTCAGTTTGAAATTCCAATCCCCTGAAGAAAGCCAGTGTGTACACTGGCTGAAAGGTTGTGAATAAGGCAATAAAGATGAGGACAACAGTCCGAACAATGTAAATAATTACAATACCTCATTACAGAAATATAGACTGGCCTGAGTTTCTTTATCAATTTTTTCTCTCACTCTCCCACTATATTTCTTTTGCCTTTCTCCTCGCCATACAATTTCTAAAAATCTTTTTCTTTAACTCTTACTTTCTTTTATTCTTCCACCTGATTAAATCATTTAAGCTTTTGTATGAATAAAAAGAATTAATTTCATCTGTATGTGACTTAACCAAAATTTTAATTCTGAGTCAACATTAAAAATTCAGATATTGTTAGTTAGAATCTGCAATGTTTATGATCCTGACCTGGCATCAATCCCTTTCTCACAGTCATAACAGTTTCCTTGTGTCTTTTCTATAAATATTTTCATGACCAGATGAAGCCACCTTCTAACTCACTTGCACCCATCTTGGATACTTTCTTAATCATGATATATTTTAGCGACATTTGCATAACTAAAATTATTACAAATACTTTAAAGAAACTAGAATATCTATCTTTTGTTTGTCAATAAAAAGTATTCTTTAAGAAATACCACTACTTTACTATTTATTGTAAACCTAATTAGCAAACATAATCATAATAAAAAAACATATTTCTTTTATAATCAACATTTTGACAATAAAACAATCAAAATAAATATGTCTTCTGCCATATATATATATATATATATATATATATATATATATATATATATATATATATATATATATATATATATATATATATATATATATATATATATATATATATATATATATATATATATATATATATATATATATATATATATATATATATATATATATATATATATATATATATATATATATATATCTCAAAACATGGCCTAGTGGTTAGAATGTTTACTTTCTGACCATGAGACCTGGGTTCGAATCTCACCATGGTCAATTTGTCAGGGAGGAGACTTCTTGATTTTATTGATCTGGAGTGGGATGATCCCAGCGTCCTGCACTTTGGAAAGTGTCTGAAAACAATACCATTGGTTGACCCAAGACTTATGATTGAAATTGGGCGGACAGAATACTTGGGGGTCGTCGATAGCTGAGCTAGCACAAAATCACAAGTCATCGTGACCGAGGGTTTGAGTGTGCTGGTGTTATTCAGAGTGTTGATCATTCTAGATAACATGTTCTCTCCCAGAAACTGTAACTAAGGTCAGCTCACCATAGTTGCAGTGTAAACCACAGGTTGGCTCTGTGCCTGAACGAGTGTTTGCAATAAGGATTGGCTAGCCACCCTAGTAGATGGGTATCCTTGAATATGCGTGGCCAGCTATTAATATTATATGTATATATAGCTAAGGCTAGTGCAAAGCAATTAGTTTGATATCTTACTTAAGGTATTTCTTGAAGATTAAACAGAACAAATCACATGAAGTAGAAAAATTATATTGAATCAGTTGCTAGGTCTGCTGCTGGGAAAGTTGGTCCCCTGAGTCATGCAAGACAATTTTTCTCAACAGATTCTATCTTAAATATTCATAAGTCTACCATTCGTCATTGCTTTGAATATTTCTGCCACATCTACTCTGGTGCTCCTGCAATATATTTAGATATTCTTGAGAAATCCAAAGAAAAATCTACAATGTTATAGGTCCTGACCTGGCATCTCTGTTTCAGTCACTTTCCCATTGTTATAATGTAACTTACCAGTGCCTTTTCTATAAATAATTTAATGATAATTGTTCTGATGAACTTTGCCCTATGGTACCTAGACTTTATAAATTTAAGTGCAGTACTAAACTGGTGGCAAGGTTACATCGTTTTACAGTTTAAATGGCTAAATGTAACCATAAGTTCTATGCTAGTTTTTTCTATCACACTTCTTGCTTGTGAAATTTCTTCCTAGCTTCTTGCTATTATACGCTGTTTGAAATTAGATCTCTTTCTGATTCATTTTGCATGCTGGCTGTATGTGAAGGCCATGAAGGCAGAGAATGAAATAAAAAAGTTGTTTTCTGCACATAGGCTCCACACATCACATCCGTTTTCTGCACATAGGCTCATCACATCACATATGAAATGAGCTCCAGCAGTGGCCAATCATGAATGTTCCTGTTAGAAAAAGGGACGCCCCCTGGGGACTAACAGGGAAATCTCTTAAAAGCAGGTTTCTGAGAATGACCAAGCCAGTGAAGATCTAGCAGCCTGTCACACAGTGCTCTGCTGCTGTTGCTGCCGCTGTTGTTGCTGCTGTTACCATGACCATGTCACTATGAAAACCACAGTTGCTGCATGATGAGCCACTGGCTGGCATGCTGGGCACTGCTGCTGTTGTGGTTACTGCTACCATGAGCTCATCACCATGTCAACCACAGTTGCAATCACCACCTTGGCCTTGTTCCACAGAACAGGCCTATCAATGCACACCAATCTGACAATGCACCTCGGCAACCCACCGCTGTAACCTCGGCATAACCAGCATCAGCAAAGTCAGGTTCATGACTTCTCCTGGCTACTCACGCTTGCACCTTCGAATCATCAAAGTCAGATTTGTAGCTTCACTAACCGCTCTGGGACAACATACTCAGTAACTCCTTGTGTCTTAGTGGCTTTATTGCCTTGCTTTAGGTGAAAAGAATATTAAAAGAGAAAAACTAATAAAGAATATGGAGGGAACAGTTATTTGTTGAAAGAATAGGTATTCTTGTAAAGAGAACCACACCAAGCACAATAAACTTGCCATCAAATGAAAGAAAAAGAAAATTTCTTTTGAAGTTCTCAGCTTTGCAACTGACAGTAAAATTCAATAGTGAAGAAAAATTTGGTGCTGAATTCATTTGCCACAAAACTATTCTGGCCTAAGCAGAAGTGGTTGCATTCAGTGAAGATAAGAATAGCTTTTGGCTGAGCCCCAGTTGTTATATTTGGTGTCTGGAGAAGAAAATTGGTATTTGGTGTTAAATGGATTATGTTTTTGCATTCAGATTGATAACATATAACACTTTCTACACTTAGACTTCTTTTTGGTTTTTGGATTTTAGTTTTTCTTATGAAGGATTTCTTATTCTTTTTTTTTTGCTTTTAAAATGCCTAAGTTGAAATTATTTTAGCTACAGTTTTGACAGTATGAGATCTCTTCAGTCATTCTCAAAAAAAGAATGATGGGATATTCTGATTGCATTATGGGATATTACATAGGTCATATAGAATGCAGCTTAAATGTTAATTAACAATTTCACTGCTGCATTATTACAGCATTGTTGCCAAGCTGTACTGGCCTGTTTTGGAGAAAATAAGAAATGACACAACTTGAGTAGACTGGTTCACTTGAAAAAAAAATTGAAATAATTATTGTAGATTAGCATTCATTAAATTTTCCTTAGTTTGCAGCACATATCAGAATTGAAAAATGTTGATTTTTATAAATTTTTAGAAAGTGGAGGTAGGGTCCAGTTCCTAATATCCATATAGTGATTCCTGATTTTTTTTCAGAGTTATTGGACTTAATTGTTCTGCATATGAAAAGAGACCATTTTTAAATTTTTTTAATTAAAGAACAAATAGATATATACATTTTTTTGTTAACAAACTTAAATTTACATGAAATAATAAAAGGAAATGCTTGTTTATTCTTCAGCTATGATAAATAATTATTATCTCTCAATGTTTGCGTATGGGTCTCTGAAAAAAAATCTCCCCACCAAAAAGTTTAAAATTTACAAAAGAAAAATTTTTTAAATTTAGAAAATTTTAAAAAAATGCAGATGTCAATGATGTAAACACAGTTCCAAACTTTACATTTGTAATAAATAGTTAAACCCAATAACTCTGTAGAAAGTCAAGGATCAGTTTTACATCAATATTATAAACAGAACTCCACTTCTAAATAGATAAACTAAAAAATCAATTTGTTTTGAGGAAGGTCTAAGAATGCTTATCTACATTATTCCATGAAAAAAAAAAATGTTACCTATATTTTATGAGCGGACCAGTCTGTTTAGATAGTGCCTGAGAAATTGCCATTTATTGGAAATAAATGACTGTAAAGATTCTGATGGCAATTTCTCTTGGGGGTTGTCATTTTGGTTGTGGTCAGATACTCTATAGTACAGATAGTACACAATGTAATAAAAATAGGTAAAAAAAAAACCAAAATACAGGTTGTACTGCATGTCTACACTGGTTTGGAAATAACATTAAGCACTAGTTAAGGACTGGCATTTCATAGCATCTTGAAAACACACACATTATATATATATATATATATATATGTATATATATATGTATATATATGTATATATATATATATATATATATATATATATATGTATATATATATGTATATATATGTATATATATGTATATATGTATATATATATATATATATATATTGCCATCCACAGATAGACCGTTTTGCTGTATCACAGCTCATCAGTGTGGCTAGACGTCCGGTTGCCTCTAGCTAGGATCGAAACCCAGCTGAATAGGCATCAGTCAGAGATTCTACCTCTAAGCCATTGGTGCATGGCAGGGATGAAGGTGAAGTTAAGCGTATTTATAGATAAACACACAGTGAATGAGAGAACTCGATTTGCTTAGCCGAAGAATCTTGCATTATTAGCAGTATATATATATATATATATATATATATATATATATATATAATGTGTGTAAAAAATTAGATATAAATAAAATACATCTGTAAAAGAGAAAATATGAATTAAAACAAAAGGAGAACTTTTCTTTACCAACACGTTTCATCCTCTGATGGACTTTATCAAGTCAAATGTAAGGATTTTATTTTGCAATATGTATTTATAGACAGAAATAAAAACATCATTAGGTTTTTAAAATTTTTAAATTTAAGAATGCTCATGAATATTCTTCAGGATAATTGTGAAATTCAAAATAAACTATGGAGGATGCTAAGTGATGTAATTTAATAGCTAATAAACAAAAATGAGCAAGTTATGTTATTGTTGTTGAATTTTTTATTTTCTTATTTCATATATTTATTTATTTATTAATGTAATTAATATATTTTATTTTATTTTAATTTGATTAATTATTTATGTATTTATTATTTTAAGTAATAGAAGATTTTGATTTTTTCTTTTAAGTTTTCATGGTCATGTATGTCGGTTTGGGAAAGAGGTATTTCTTTTAAGGAAACTTGAAAAAATCCTGGATGCAGGTTAACATTTTGGCAAGATTCAATAGAGCACTCTCAAGACCTTTTTGTCTAAGTAAGTTATTTTCTCTTTTAATAAATGTGGCATTAGATTTTAGTTGTGCTTATTTCTGTATATAAATAATGCATTTGATAAATTGTTATGTATGAGATGAAACACATAAAAATTATAAGTGCAGAAAGAAAAACTGACAAGCAATAGAATGCAGGGGTTTACAGGGAGTGAAAGTGAATGAGAATGAGAAGATTGAAAATGGGGAGGATTGAGGAAAGGACAAAAAAAGAACAGGGTTCAAAAAGACAGAAAATGCATTGACATTGCATTTAAATTTTTGAAGATTGCAGTTATCAGGGAAGCAAGAAATCAGGAGAGAGTTCCACAGGTGAGAAGTGCCAGAAAAAAAAAACAAGTGACAATTGCATCTAGCTAGTTCAACAGTAAAGCAGTAAAACCTAGTTGTCAATCTAGTAGCATGCTTAAATTCATGTAGTCTGGGCACCAGGAAAAATAGTTTATTTGAGCTGTTGCCATGAAAATATTTGTAGGAAAGACAAAGAGAAGCCACATCACATCGGTAAGAAAGTGACTGGAGACAAGATGCCTGATCAGGATCGATTGTATTGCAGACCCTTCTTTGGATTTTATCAAAAAATCTTGAGAGGTACAGTAAGAGAACCAGACCAGCCTCCACCATTGAATGCTCCTCTTTTTTATTGATGGCATATAAGCCATCAGGATGTTGGTAATTATGTCTATCTACAGCTGCCTTTCTTAAGAAAATCTTTAAATTTCTTTAAAATGATTATAGCATATGACACACAAGCATGCACTTTTTGAAAAGTTAAATTTTAGCAAGTTCTGTAATTACAAAGAAAAATGTGTCAAGCAGATTTAATTTGTTGCTGATTTGATAAAATGTCGTAAACACATGCAACACTAATCATAAGACACAGTAGATTAATATATTTAGCATGACCACATTTTCCTTCTTTCAGGATACTTGTGATCATAGCTCTCCACAACTTTCTGTCTTTTGTTCCTCTATATGTTCATTCACTCAAACTTGTTAAGTAGGTTTTTTCCTGTTTCCTCTTGCTTTGAATATATCTTGTGAGTGTTAAATTCTCTAAATCCTCTTTCCTCATTACATGTTCCAGAAAATTCAATTGTCTCTTTCTGATTGTTACAAACAAATTCCTTTTAGTTTCTATTTTAATTTTCTTTTTTTTTTTTAAATCAAGTTCACCCCAAGCAAGGCAGTAAAATTACTAAGGCACAAAGGGTTACTGGGTGTGGAAGAATTAGAAAACAGAAACATTATTAAAGAGTGAGGACAGTAGATAGCAATTGATATTGAATTTAAATTTTTGAAGATTAAAGTTGATTGAAAAGCATTGAGCTGGAAGAGAATTCCACAAGCCAGAAGTATGAGAAAAGAAACTGTTAGCATAAAATTTACAGTTACATCTAACCAACTCAACTGTAAACTGATGAGATCTCATACCCAGTCTAGTACTGCACTTAAATTTAAAAAGTCTAGGTTCCATAGTGAAGAGCTCATCCAAACAATTACCGTGAAAGTATTTGTAGCAAAGGCACAGGGAGGTAAATTTATGGTGGTGGGAAAGGGACTGAAGGTGAGATGCCAGATCAAAACCAATAATATTGCTGATTCTTCTCTGGATTTTATCAAGGATCTCTAAATATATAGCAGGAGCACTGGACCATATGTGGCAGAAAGATTCTCAGCATTGATGAATGGTAGACTGATAGATATGTAAAATAGATTCTGGAAAGAAAAATATTCTCTTCAAAACTTTCTCATTATTCAAATGTTCTGTTGATGATATTCATACCATTCATCAGTAGAACAACACCTGAAATGGTATTCAAGTATTCATTGCCATATAAGAAATTAGATGTTACATAGCAGTTCAACATCCTTTGCTTTGTTTTTAAACAATATTTTCCCATCTCATAATACTTTGTTAAGTTTCTGGGAGACATCTTTCACTATTACTTTTGCAACTTCTAATTTCTGTCACATTTTCTTTTGTCTGTTATTACATGACCCAGATAGTTAAATTTCTGTATCTGCTTGATTTTGACATCCCTAATATGTAGCTCACAGCCTTTCTTTCCCTGATGACCATGCATTCTATCCCACGGTTAAAACTTTCTTTGGGCTTTCTTTTATTACCTTGTCTAAATTTTATTTTTTTTTATTTTTCCTTTCTGAATCTAGAATTAACACAGTCAATGTTGATTAAAATTATGTCAACCAATAATAAATTTTTTAGTTTCCTTAGAATCATTTCTATCATTTTTATTAAATTCTGGTAATTGTTTTGTTTGTTTTAAGAGAATTTTCTGTCTGTTAGTTTCATTTGTGTGCTTGGTTGGTTTCATATCTGCTGAGTGGCTACATAAAATCAAGATTTTAAGCAAGTATTTTTGTCAGCCAACTTTCAGTGAAGTGAGTAGAATGGTAAAGGTTTTTTTTCTGGTTCTGGAAGACAATAATTTCTGGTACTTTTTCTGGTTTTGGAAGACAACAATCTATATCAGAATAAAATCCCAGGTAATTTCTATCATGTAAGTTGTTTTCTTTATTTTACATTCACCAAGCTGTGAAAACCTCTTAGTTAAAAAAGCATCCCATATCAAAATTCCTACTTCATCATGTCTGACAGTCGAAGACAGATAATCAAGATATTTTTATTAGATTGTTAAAGATGTCCTCAGAACATTGCCAACGTAAATCTACTTTCATCAATAAAGCACACCTTGTAATGCTGAAAAAAGTGGCACTGGTCCTTAACATTTCAGGGATTGAAGATTAATTTTTGCACACTTTTTAGATTAAAAAAATAAAAACTGTTTTGACAATCTTCTAAATCTAGTCCATGTTGAAAAAGGATTCTTTTTGACAATTTTAAATTCTTTGTTAGTTGCAAGAGTGTTTGGTTCTTGTTTGATAAAACTTATTTTCTAATGAATCGGTCATTTCTTAGAGTGGTTGGTTTAGGAGTCCTAGAACTTTTCTTGTCTTTTTAATATTTTGCAAATTATCCTTCTAAGCAGTCAGGGCAATGAATTTTCTATATTGGTAGAAACACTAGAATGGGTTATATATATATATATATATATATATATATATATATATATATATATGTAACAGAGAGAGTTTGGGAACCACACACAAACACACACACATATATATATATATTTTTTATTGAAATTGGAGTAGATTTGAACAGTGAAATTAGATCAGAACAATTTTGTTTACTGATGGGAATCTGATCTAGCCCATTTGGAATTGGGTTATTAGGAAGACAATGAAAGATGATCGAGATAATTTTTATTGGTTAAAATTTGAAATAGAGCTTACTAAAGCTATGAGGAACTTTGAAATTTACATGATTTTGGGTTGAAGACAGCACTCGTTATAATCGTGTGCAGGCCAAGGGTTGATTTATGATCTGCTAGGTTTATCTATATAAATGCGCACAGAAATCTATTGACAGAGTGGTTGGCTCATCTGCTGTCGAGCTGGGTAGAGAGAGTTCAGAGACTGGCAGTGAGATTTGAACCAAATGCCTGCTAACATATTTTGTTGATATAAGTACGATGAAGTGAATTACTCCTCCAACAATCTAAGACTGCTACTGCTACTATTATTACTACCACTGGAAATGGAATTGTTGAACAAGCTACAATAATCAAAAGGTTGTTTTTGGGCTCGTCTGTTGAGTGAAGTAGAGCTGGGTGGAGAGATATCGGAGACTGGAAGCGATGTCAGGGATTGGAACAAAACCCCTGCTAACATGTACTGTTAATATAAGTACCGATGCTTCTGCTACCATGAAGATTACTACTACTGTTACTACCACCGAGGAGGAATGCAACTATAAACTTTAATCTTTATCTCTCCATCGCGAGAGTCGTATATCGTTCTGAGACGATTTCACAACAAGCTAATCACAACCCACTCTCTCTCTCTGTCTAGAATCCAGTGTATGAGTTTTTACGTCAATTATTTTCTTTTCTGTAACCCGTTTCTTTTCTATACTATTCTTTTTCTGCTATATAAAAGACATTAACAATTCAACCATTGAATAGTTGTTTGTCTGGCTTTCTGCAGATATATATGTTTTTTTTGGTGCATTCTAAATTTCTTAGCACAGACTCCAGCCATGTCTACATCTTCAGTTGACCATGAATGGATGAACATCACTTCTGCTTTCTGGATCAAACCAAACACAACGTGGGCAGGAAGCAGGATTAAACCAGTGGACCGGTCGAATGATCTACGGATGCTCAGGGGACCTACGGTCACTCCCTTAAGTTCGGTTAAGACTGAGTAGACACCTCAACCCAGAGAGTAAGACGTTGGAGGTTGAGGGGCTGGGTCGAAAGTGTTAGATATATATATATATATATATATATATATATACACACACAGACATATATATATATATATATATATATATATATATATATATATATATATATATATATATATACATACACATATATATACACTCATATATATATATGTACACATACACATATATATATCTATATACACACACACACACACACACACACACACACACACATATATATATATATATATATATATATATAGTCAATTTGGCAAAGGCCTAGAATGTTTAAAACTTGATACTTTTTGGTGAAAATAAAATAAATTCATTTTAGAAATTATGAGTCGTCAAAGAAAAGCGTATGATTTATGATTTAAGATTATATTCAATCTATTATTTAGCATTGTTTGCAAAAAAAAAATATTTTCATAATCAATAAGTAAATGAAAGGATAATGGAATTGTCAGTGATCAGAAATTAAAGTCACCGAATACGACTGATAGGAAATAAAAACGAGTTCTGTAGATAATGAAGTGATCATGTTGCATTGCCATAATGGGTGGGCAGCTTTACTAGCTTTGCTTCATCATAGATGAAGATGTATGACAGGGAAACAAGAAATTTGCTTATTATGGACAGGATTTATTCATCTGAAGCTGATGTATATCATCTGTACATTTATAAAGCTAGGGTCCTTGAATAATAGTTTGAATAGAACACCATGGTAGTTGGAATCAACAAACATTCAAAGGTTAGCTCATGATCATAACGTATTGTCATAAAGCCAAAGAAGCAGACAAATGTCCAGTTTGCGCCTGAGTTGAAGAGACAGGCAAACGTCCATTTTACACCAAAGAGGCAGGTATATTTCCAGTCAAAAAGGAACATATTGGCCCATGTTTATAGTCAAGTCTCTCAGTATCTACTTGGAAAGTGTCCCCTTTTGGGGATGCTCAGATACACTTATCATATTCTAAGCCCTGTCAACAGGGCAATCAGAATTTAAGTATTAACTTGTACAAGAGATTGGTTTATAAACTGGCATATTTAAGGATAAATATTCTATATAACAATATTAAATATAGATGATGACGATAATAATCAGAACTATGAAAAGAATGGTATAAATCAGTGACTATCTTAGAAAAGAGTTTTGGGATTATGACATCCAGCCTAACTATGCAATCCAAACATTAAGACTGGTTTGATAAATAATCAACAAAGAAAGAAAAAAAAGACCTGTAAAATTGTGGAGGTTGTTGTGCCAGTGGATCATAAAGCAAATATTAAAGAGACCAAGAAATTAGAAAAAAAACAGGATCTTGCCTGTAAGCTGTAAAAGATATGAAAGTTAAAACAGTGTCCATAATAGTAGACAGACTTGAAACTGCTAAAAATTATGAAATTGAAATTAGATAAATTGAATATCAAGGAAAAGACTACAGTGTTGTCTTCAAGGATACTGAGGTAGCTGCTGAAAATGTGAAAAGATTTGTCAATCTTCAGTGATAACCATTAGATATCATATGTTGTGAACATATGAATGAATGAATGAATGAATAACAACAATAATAATAATAATCGTAATAATAATAATAATAATCAAGGTGGCAAAGGTAATGGCAGTGAAAATAAAATTTAAAATGATAATAAAAACATTTTGAAGATGAATACATGTTACTTCAATATCTATAGCATGTCCAGAATTTATTTCTCTGTCCTTTACCAAATATTTCTGATGAAGCTAAATAAATAGTGAAACATCAAATTTATTAAGGTTTTTCTACTTGATCCTTATTTAATAATTTCTTTCTCTAATAATAAGGTATAAAGGCATCACTAAACTACCAAAATATAGACTCTACTACCAACCATAGATCTACTACTCCACAAAAAAAATGTCTCTATTATTCAAAGACAAAATGGCTCAAGACCAAACTTTGTGAATTCTAAAAGAACACCAGTATTTAGCCACATACAATATTATGCTTCTTTTGGGTCATGTCATTGCAAATTTAAAAGAAAATTGATGAAATACATAAAAGAATGATATAAGTGTGTTACTTTTTGAAGTTCTGAAATCAAATATTTTCATTTTTATAGAATGATGTCAAAATAATAGACAATACAAAGAAGGTTTGTAAGATAAGAAAAGAGTGATTTATTTACATTATTTATGTTTGAACTAATGTTCATATCTTTGTTCTTATCACAATGTTTCGGCCATTATGCCCTTTGGTCATCTTCAGGAAACTGTCAATCTGAGTAAACTTCAGAGAATTTCTAGTGGAACACTTTATTTAATCTACAGGAGTAGATTGTTCTCATTCTGCTGTCCATGTCTAGGGATATCTCGGTCTTATTTAGTACTGCTCAGTTATTGCTTGCACTGTTTCTACTGAGTCTGAGTTTTTACTATACAATCCAGGGATTGAACTTACAATTACTTTGAACTTACTATTACAAAATTCAAAATTTAGGTGACTAGACTTTACAAGATGCTGACGTATGTTGGAATCTTCACAGTATTTCATATTGGAGTCTGTCTATATTTCTGAGATGAGGTATTATGTACAGTATTTACATTAGTCGGACTATTGTCCTCATCTTTGTCGCCATATTTGTCACAACGTTTCGGCCGTTGTACGCTCCGGCCTTCTTCAGGTGGTTGGAATTTCGAACCGAACCCTTTATTTCGATCACTGGGGTAGACTGTTCTAGTTCCACGAGCCATGTTTGCCTCAAGGACACATGGTACAGTGGATAAAGGCGTTGGTTAGATCCAGTGACAGACCCAAAGAGTGTGAGTTCAATACCCGGTTCAGGCAGTGGAGAACTTTCAGAGGGAAAATTACCAGAAAATAACTGATAACTGACATCGATCAAACATGGCTCGTGGAACTAGAACAGTCTACCCCAGTGATCGAAATAAAGGGTTCGGTTCGAAATTCCAACCACCTGAAGAAGGCCGGAGTGTACAACGGCCGAAACGTTGTGACAAATATGGCGACAAAGATGAGGACAATAGTCCGACTAATGTAAATACTGTATTTCATATTGTTGAAGTTATTGTTAACATTTATTTGTCAAACTTTATAAACTCTACGTTTTGTTCAATTTCTCAAATCAATCATTTTATTTTCTAAATTTTCATTAAGTTTTTCGAAAGATTAATGAAAATTTATTGTACTAAGCTATGCACCCTATTGAAATTGATTGTACTTTGTACCCCCCTTACCTGTTTGCACTTGCTTTTGGTCAGTCAATGTATAGAGAGTGTGACAGGTGGACAGACTAACGGAAGTCACATAATTTTATAGATAGACAGATTGATAGATTTTGCTGAGACAAAAAAAAGAGTAATTTTTAAAAATATGAAATGCAACATGTATTCTTTGACCTCCCTTAAATAGGTCAACAGAAATGTTATTAAAACAACAAAATGAAGACAATAAGCCAAAAGAAGTTTTTTTGTTTGTTTTTACACAAGAAATATTTGTCATTTGCAAAGTTTTTAAAAATTATAAATAATGCAGCATTTTGAACAGATGATAAATGTGCAAATGGATGCAACAATCTTTTAAATGCTGTGATTTCTTTATGTTAATTACTTTGCGTTCTATTCTGAAATTGAAAAGATGCACTGCAAAACTTCCATGAATTTTGCCAGCACATTTGATAAAGATTCCAGTAATGCCTGTGTCATAACAGCAGCAGATTCTTGTAGAGCTTCCATTCTTGATAAATGGAGAACACATTATTTGCAGTGATATATTAATGTGTAGCTGAAGGAACATTTTGTGTGTTGAATTTTCCTTTTTGTTAGGTTGGAGCTGTTTCATGTGATTTGAATACAATACAAATCTATATTAGATATAATGAGGTAAAATATCAGTTGAATGACAAAAAGATATTTTCTTTATTCTAAAGCCTGATAATACAAAAAAAGAAATAAAAAAAGACATTATTTGTTTGTCTGTAAAATAGATATTTTTGGGGTCATATTTGAGGAAGTAATGGGTGATACATACATATACATACATATATATGTAAGCAAATGTGTGGATGTAGATCCGACGGTATGATGGAAATGTGGAAAAGACAAAGCAAAATCCGAATATGTGAGTTTACTGTTTTTATTTTGTTTTTGTTTTTGTTATTCTGTCGACGTCAGACGTTTCGGTCAAATAGACCTTCTTCGGGACATGGTTAATGGAGACATATTTATATTAGATTTAAGTTTAATGAAGAGACGATATATACAGGACTGGTCAGAAACAGAAAAACTGAAATTCTAAAGTCAAGTATTCTTTCTTAGAGTCGGATACGCTGGCGTCGCGTGGGCGGCAACTACGATATATATATATATATATATATATACAAATTTCTTATTTTTAGAAAGGTTCAGAAAATTTCTTCTATGTGCCATATCCCTTTAGGACGTTGGTGATAATGGCTCTCCACAATTTCCTGACCTTTGTAGCTCTTAGTAAATTTTGTCTTCTTGCTATCTTTCCTAATCCCTGTTCTGCCAGCCATTTGCACAAGCTCATCATGTAGTTTATGCATTGTTTTCCTCTGTCCCTCTTGCCTTCAATATGTCTTGTGAGTGGCATATTTTCCAAACACTCTTTCTTCATTATGTTCCCTAAAAATTTCAACTCTCTCTTTCTGATGTTAAGTGTAAGTGTCCTTTTTGTTTACATTTCTGTAAAACTTTGTTGTTGCTCACATGTTAAAGCCATGGTATTTTCAGTATCCTTCTGTAGAACAAATTACTAAGCCATAAGCTATTTACAAAAAAATTGCTGCTGAGAGACAACACACATTACATCTTGGGCACTTCCACCCAGACAGTGTTTCCTTGTTGCATTTAAAGGATTCTCTGATGCGTGTCATATCACATCTGTATTTCTTCTAAATTGTATTTGTTATTGTAATCATTCTATTTAGTGGGTACACATCTAGAAGATCTTTTTTTTGGCCAAAGATTCTTAGAAAGTCTAATATTCCATCTAATCAGTGATAAACGGGTACAAAAGTTTAATGTAATGTAAAATTGTTACTTATATTCTCTTAGAAGTTTTATATACATTAGCATAGTACCTGTCAAAAATTATAGCTTTGTTTACATATAGTCCAATATTTATACCTTGGATCAGAATACAGTAAGTGTGTGTGTACATATTAGGCCTAATTGAAAAAGGAATCACCATAAAATTCTGGGTGTTTGATCAGATTTTTGGAAATTTTCAGCACATCCTCCTGTTTATGTATATGTGTGTATGTATATATATATTTTTCTAAAGTAATGAATTTTTTATTTATCAATCTAACATTTTTTTATCATTTTAAACGTTATTTTTAGTGGATACACATGTTTAAGTAGATTCTCCATTTATTTATTAAACAGTATATTTATTTATTTAAACAAAACTCTTTAGAATGCATTTATGGTTGTGTTAGCGTGAAGTTACAAGTCATCATGACTGAGGCTTTGAGCATACTAGCCATGTTCAAACTGTTTATTTTGCCATATTATGAACTCTCTCCCAGAAACTGTAACTAAGGTCTACTTAACATAGTTGTGGTATAAACCATATTTAGCATCTGTGGGTGTTGAACAAACACAAATGTCCCTTGTAATCTGAAATGAGTAGACGGCTATGTAGATGGCCATGATATATATTTCCATGCCTCAGGGGATCTTCAAACCACATAAATACTCTGTCTATGATATTGAGCAAGTTTCCCTTATAAATGTAGTAAATTTGAAACAGTATATATATATATATATATATATATATATATATATATATATATATATATATATATATATATATATATATATATATATATATTATAGAGAGAGAGGGAGAGCATAGTTTCTCTTTTGTTCTCCCTGCCATATTTCCCTTCTGGAAATGGGAGATGAGGGTTCTCAACAATTTTCTTTGTCTGCAGAACTTTTAGGTGCCTAAAAGACGTGGTGGGCATTTATTTATTAGTTGGGGGGATTTCCAATCTACCCGAATTTATGAAGCTCATCCCATTTATTAATTTCACATTTTTGATAATTTAAATGATTTTACCACCCGACACCATTTATTGCATATTGAGAAAAATTCCAACCCCTCAATTATTAAGACAATCCCTTTCTATGAGGTACCTAAGAATACTTATTCATTTTTAAACTTATTCTTTTTTTGGTATTTGTTTCCCATTGATTTGCTCAGATTTGTCAAGTAAAATATCCACTGCTTTACTCTGCTTCTGTGAGTGTGCCGGGACATTTTTCATTTTCTCGTTTTTAGGTTCAGTTTTCTTGTATAATAAAGTCTTTTCCTGACTAACAACCAACATGCTTCAGGGCTAACACACAAAAATTGAGGACTTATATCTTTTTGAAATCAGGACGGATGGCAAGTGCATGTTAACTTTACGTCAGTCAATGTAAGAATGCATTTTAACACTTAAAATAAATTTTGGCATTACTTAAGTAGACTTGTCCACTCGTTAAAAAACAATGAAAAATTATTTTTTTAGATTACTATTCATTAGACCTACCTCAAGGCGCTGCAATTGTCAGAATCGAAAAATATTTTTATCATTCTAGAAGAATGGGGATAGCTGTTTATAATATCGATGCAGTGCAAAATCGATCTCTGACTTTTTACAGAGCTGTTTTGCATACGAAAACAGACATTTTTTAAAACTAAAATATTTTAAATAAAAAACAGTGAATATATACATTTTTAATTAAAGAACAGAGATTTACATAAAACTATCTGTTTATTCTTCGTTTAATATAAATAAATAAAAAAACTCCCGTAGAAAACTGTTTTTAAAAAGTTTTAAAAATTCAGAAAAAAAAAGAATGCAGTTATCAATGATTTTTAAGCACAGTTCCAAATTTGAAATTTGTAAATAACAACTAAGTTCACTAATTTTGTAAAAAGTCATGGATCGATTTTACACTGTAGCGATATTATGAAAACTCCCTTCTTAATAGATTTTTAAAAAAATCAATATTTTTAGTTTCTGACAAATGACGTGGCTTGATTGCTAATCTACAAAATAAAAATGACTCTCCCTAAAGTTTCCGGTATTATTTTACTATTACGCCAGGCTCGGTTTTGAATGGGTCTGATCTTCAGCTGGGTTAGGGTGTAATAATAGAAACATATTGTGTAAGAGTAAATATTTACCAGATTTCTTTATTTCTAACGAGTGAACCAATTTATTTAAGTAGTCACCAAATTTAATTCAAAGTAATTGTACTTTTATACTACTCAGTTACTATTTTCTGCAGACATTGTAGTATTTTTACAAGAAGCTAGTAAAAGTAAATAAGCTCACTCGACACAAGTACAAATCGACGTAGCCATAACATCAATTAAAATTTAAAAACGACATCAATAACATTACTGTTGCCATTAAAATTCATGTCACAACGATATCAAGTCAAAGACAATCACAGAACGGTCAACGGTCAATGCTCATTTCCTAAGCCTATTTTTGCGAACCTCATCCGACAGTTCATTCATCAAATAATTATTTGCCCATTCATGATTCATATCCGACAATGTCTTCCTAGAACATTATTTATTTATATTCTACCTGGTAAAAATTGGAGCCTGCTTAATGGAATACACAATGTTGGTCAAAGGTACGAATTTGGTATGGTAGCCTACTTTACTTTCACTCTTCCTACTTCCAATTCATATAAATTTAGATGGATTTCATGATTTGTAAGAATGATCAGCATCAACTAGCGTTAACCAAATGGTTGATACTTTAAACTGTAATTACAAAACCATTTTCAGTGTTCCATAGATAGAACGTCCTTACACACCCTTCCAGAAAATCTGGTATGTTGCTCAGACATTATCATTGGTCCGAGTTTACTAATTGCGCTTGCGCGGAATTCCTTTGTTTTAAATCTAATAGCCGATATTTCTCAGTAACAGATTTGTATATTTCTATTATTTGTGGAAAGATATGTGTTTATAGTTTAAGTTAAATTAATCGATACAAAGATAGAAAGATTTAAGGCTCAGTTTTCATTTATTTGAATGTGTATAGATTAAACTTACTAAATGTTATATTCTGTTCCAATAGAAATATATACTTGAAAAACAAGGTGGATAAAATAAATAAAGCTTTATTGTACATGTCGGAGTTACCTCCTCCTCAGTTTCCTTAATCCTTCAACAGAGATCTCTCTCTCCTGGCTATAAATACTGGCTGACCCTTCGCCTCTCTCTCTCTTTTTTCCACTTAGGCCATTGGGCCGCCACCTCGCGTTGGAGGTGAGGTAAAATCTCCCTTTTCCAATATGTGACCTCTCACAGATACAGCGTTTCCCAAATTCTGAGAACGCGCTAAGAACAATACACGTACGTACGAACACTTACAACACACGCACATAATTTCTCCATACAAACGCTACGTAACTGTTCATGTCTTTGTGTAACTCGTTATGAATATATATTTGTTTACCCATGTATATCGGTCTTGTTTGTTTTCTTTGTCTTCTTTGGACTTAATTAAACCCCAACATTTTCATGTAGTTGGACCGGCTAGGAGGAAATTTTAACCTTTTCTGATATCTCTTCACATCTTCACCCCCACGGTCTGCTACATACAAAACAAGTACAACAAGAATAAAGGTAATAGTTATGCACAAGGTCGTCGCAAGTCAATCCAGTAGTGAGTGCTACTATTGGAAAGTCAGTGGTTCTCGCGTAAGTCTGAGTAGTACTCAACAGATCCCAGCTAGTAATATTTACCAAACTCCCCGCGGTGTAGGATGTGGCACAAGGCCGAATTTAATGTGGGGCAATCCGAGCCCGTAGGCTCTGCCAAATATTCCCCGTAAACTACACATAAACGGGTTCGGGTCTGTCTACCACCCCGGACGAGACTCTGCTCTTCGACATAGCCTCATCCGGGTTCCTCTCTGCCCAAAGGCAGAGAGTTCGACAACAGCTAAGAGCTGAGTAACAGATCCCAGCTAGGAGTATTTACCAACCTCCCACGGGGAAGGCAGAGAGTTCGAGGGCACAGCTGGGACAGATTCAAGCTGGTATATTTAGCAGTCCACCCCACGAGGGTCGTATGTGGCACAAGGCTGAGTTTATCGTGGGTTCTCCGAGACCGTAGGCTCAGCCAAAAATATTCCCTTTGAACCCGTATAAACGGGTTCAGGGTCGGTCTACCTCCCCGAATGAAACTCTGCCCTTCGGCATAGCCTCGTCCGAGTTTCCCTCTGCCCGAAGGCAGAGAGTTCAACCGCACGGCCGAAAGATTTCGGCCGACTCTGTAGTCCGTTAACTTACAGATACTTATAGGCAGTTACTACCTAGAGTGTAGTCACTCATGGGGGTGACAGGTTATTCCATTACATCACTAAAGTAAACCGATATTTTTTCAAACTATGTACTGCAATCAATACTTTTCAAACCTCAGTAATTTAATAGTCCCTAAAAGGATAAGCATGTATGGAGGTTAACAGGTTGCGTGTTTGTGTATTGTGGGGTCACTCACATTATACCAGCAGTGTCATATTCACAGTGTGGGATTATCCCACTTACTTTCCTAAAAACCGTCACTAGAGGACGTTCCTTAAGACTATATATAGACAGTGTCATTCTCTGTCATCGTCTCTATTCTATTTTTCTTTTACACGATAAGATGTAGGTCGAACGTGGGGAAACGCGTTCCCAACTGAAAGAAGCACACACGCCAGCACCTTTCACTTCATTTCATTTACTTTTCTCTAGGACTTACTTCTAAATAAACACCTTCACTAGTTTTTTTTTCTTTCATATTCATTGTTTTGTCACATGCAACAATCTTCTATTGTCTATGTATACATCTGTCTTGTTAATACACATATTGTTGTTTGTTTGATTATAGTTTTGTTGTTGTTACTTTATTCATTTATTACTCGAACTCACATTCGAGTTCGCAATTATTGTTGTGGGAAAAATACATACCAAGAGACATGTTTTCTAACCTAAACACAAAGCAGCATCGTCAGCAATAACAGGAATAAAAAAAAAACATATAAAGAAATAACGCTAAACGCATGTTAAATTTTAAATTAAAATTAGATAATTTTATTTATTTTAGTTGTATGTATTATAAGGTCGCATGTAATAGAGAAAGTTACTTCGTCTTACTTTTATAACTAGAAAAGTACCGAGGAAATAAATTATGACGATATATATATATATATATATATATATATATATATATATATATATACACACACACACACACACACACACACACACACACACACACACACACACACACATATATATATATATATATATATAAAACCAAAACAATTTTGTTAAAAAAATGAAAGAAAATTTTATTAAATATTATGAAGCAAAAAAATGGTGGTTTGTGCGCCCAGAAAAGTTTACAATTACATAATACACAATAATAATCAAATATAAAATATCACAAGAAAATGCCAGAGAATACAAAACAATGCAAATTACAAGGAAGAAGCTCCAATAAAAGAGTTTTAGTGAAGTCAAACCCAATTAAAAGGGTATATTTACCTTGAAGGTATAAAAAGTAAAGATTCTTAAAGTATTTTGTGATTTGATGTGAGTTGACAGAATCCGTTCGTGCCTTCAGTTTTCAGAGTTTTCAAAGTAGAACGTTATTTTTAGAATAGTACTTGTTCTTTGTTGTGGAAACGACTATTTTGTTACAATAGTCAGGGTAAAAATGAAACTTAATTCTGTCGTAAAAACTACAATTTGGTTATCAAGACTTCAAGGAGTGCGTTTCTTTGAGTCTGTGCTCGGTCAGTTTTTCAGATGTTTGGGAAGGCGTTTCGTCTCCCATCGCCTGGTGTCCGTCGCGTCTCTCACTCTTTCTCGACGCGTCTTCCTACTTCCGGTGATGGTCGTATTGCAGGGATTTTTATAGCCAAAGGCCGGCTCCGATTTACCCAAAGGTTTTTGGCGGTCAAAACAAGCATTTCAGATTTCATCCGGCTCAAGTAGTCACTGCTTAAAAAAATCACATTTATCAAAACAATTTATGGTAGTAGAAAAAACATGGTTTTCTTTCCCTTTCCTTCACCTTTAATTGACCCCCTCCGCTCTTTGGCCAAGGGGCCTTGCACGCAGGGTTGCATGGTTCAGATTATAGTAAATTATTTTATTACCTTCGTCCTTTCTGTCAAACTACCGAGATCCGAAATTTACTTAACGTGAAAAAATTTTTTAACACATCGTTACAATTGTCGCGTTCAAGCCAACCTTGCGCTGAGTTGGAACAACCAAAGAGAAAGCTTGACTTACTTCATAGGTTAAGGTTTTGGAAGACACGTGCGAGCGCCTTGCGTTGGGAAGTGACAAGAAAGTTCAGTCATCAGTGGACCGGGGAAACTAGCGTTCCCCCAGTGGGAACGTAATAACCACGTGGTTCTACATCTTGGAGCAAAATGAAGAAAGAGAGTGAGACAGGAAATGTTTGCCTTTTTATAGATATCAACAATGCCACCTAACGGCGTTTTTTGAAGGGTTGGGTGTAATCATATTTCCGGTTCCTTTACTTTTAGCACCACGGGAAAAAATTTATTCATAATTATTTTATTTGTCGATTTTACTTCATTTTCTCACACTGGAAGCAACAGTATTTGAAATTGTTGAATCGTGATCGCCTTGGAGTTATATGTGTATATATTGGTTTTTCATTCGATTCACCAAGCAGAGAGTACATTCTCAATTTTGAGTTCCATCTATGACTGAAATTATCCTTTTCAAGTTTTTCCTGTGCTATACACGATTGCACGTGAGCAAGACTTAACTAACGAACTCCAAACACCTATTACAGTTAGTGTATCATGAATTACTCTGACAACATCCTCAAATTATATAAGAATAGCACGTTCCTACTCCCATTGGATGTCTAGAAGGCATTTCAGGAGCTAAAGCAAAGCCTGGAAAGTGTATAGGAAATAAACCCTATTTCCAAAACAATTACATACCTACATACATACCATTTACTTAACAGGCATACTCATTATTTATTTTATTCTTATTTTATTGTTGTTTTGGAATTTGGACGTTCGGATTTGTAATATAAAAAAAACCCTGGAAGACTGAATTTCCTACAAATACTGTAATCGATAGCATCGTTGAAGACAAATTCTTTCAAGTATAGACAGATTCTGGTTACCATTGTTTAGCCACCACTCTTAACCATGTAGGATGCCCTCTGGCATTCTGGTCTAGGACATTAAACTCGGCAGAACAACAACACTCCTGTGGAGAAAGAGGAAGCAATGATTGCGGAAGCCCTTAGAAAGTGACGCTACTATTTGATAAAGAAACCTTTTACACTGATAAGTGACCAACAAACACTGTACTTCATATTCACTTATAAGAAAAGGGGTTATTAGTTGGAAAAATGACAAGTTATACCGGTAGTGATATGAAATCTCCTCCATGTAGAACTACGACAAAGGCCACAGGCCTAAGACATAGAAGGTAGCACCAGATGCTCTCACTAAGGCAAGCTGTGCCGCAACAACAATTAAGTGTTTGAAGAATATTCATGTGGGGTGGGGAGAGGAAACGAGAGACCTCAACTCTCTTATCCCGCGTATAATGAAAGGTGCAAACGAAAAAAAAAAAAGAAAGAAAGAAAAAAGAAGAAGAAAGAAAACACAGGCCTCTGTGAGATTTGAAATAAATTTACATTTATAAAAATGACATAAAAATACTAATAGCACAGAAGACAGAATTTACAAAACAAGCTTACTCAAAATTTTCCTTTGTGCCCCACACAATTAGTCATGATAACAAGTTCTAATTAGAAATCTTTTGGGCTCATAAAAACAATTATAATTATTATCAACAAAATGTTCACTTGATTCATTCAACTGCCGAAAGGAGTTGAGAAGGTTGACTAATTCAAAGGTGTCGTTGGGTCCTGGTTTGTTTAGCTAATTGTTCAGTTTTATAAACTGATTATTTTTATAAAAAGTTCAAAATCAGAGTTAATACCTCGAATTTTGTGACGAACTTTCACAAATAACTTTTAAAATATAACTGTACATCGCTCTAAATTTGTAGAATTTTCTTCTTTCTGCTTTAATTCTTTTTCTTCTCTTGCTTACCTTTCTTTTTCTTTCAGCTTCTTTATTTTCGTTGTAGTTGTCGGCGGCGGCTTTTAGTTTTTCTTTTCTTCAGATCCTTGAACTGGTCGGCGTCTTCTTCTTTTTCTAAGTTCCGCTCTCAGCAGCTGCCAACGCCTGTGAAAGGCAAATCATTTTCGTCCGTCAGACAAACCAGATTTCTTAAATAGCTACAAATCGGCTCAGAAATGTGATACTATTGAAACGTAACTTACTTTCCTCGTTGTTAAAAAAATTACGAAACGCATCTCTCTAAACCACGCCCGTTGGAAAACACCTACCCGGCGGGTTTTGAGACAATAAGATCCTCTTTTTTTATAAGTTTTGAAACCCAAACTCCGTACATGTATTTTATTTATAAACCGCCCGTCTTTATTTTTTGTGGTATTTTTGCATCATATATTTGAGACTCAGATATACAAAGTTCTGCACATCAAATTTTATTCAATCCGTTTTTACTAACCCGCTGACTTCATTTTAGTAGATTTCTTATTTAAAGAATACATGTTAGTAACTTACTTCTTTTAATAAATGTTTCTAAAAACACCCTTCTAAAGAAAATGTAAAACCTGGTCTTAGTTTCTACGGGAGTAGAATTGTTAGTTTTTTTGCATTATTGGCTGTTAATTTTAATTTAAATCTTTTAGGTTTTCCGCTATATTATGAAAACCATCAACATTAAAATCGATATTAAACTTATTATCAATAAGTATGAGTAAGGGACAACGAATATGGTTATGTAGATACCTCCGCATATTCGTTCGTCCTGGGTATAACGATAAATTACATCCGGTAATCAGGAGATTGGAGGTATTGAGGAGTGTGGAACCACCTTTTAATCGTTCCCAGGTTCACCCTGACCCGTGGTTTTAGCACCTGTTAGGGTCCCATCAATGGGAAAATAGTGAACCCCCAAACAAAAATCAACAGTAAAATCCTATTCGTCATCGCGCGCAGGAATTGTACGTTACATCGTATTTTGGCAACATTTGTCTCTACACGCTTACAAAATTCAATTGACACAAGAACTGAAACCTGCTGACCATTTGGAGCGCCGTACATTCGTCAGTCGGGTGCACGAGCAAAGACAAGCCGATGAAGATTTTTCGCAAAAAATCCTCTTTAGTGATGAAGCCCATTTTTATCTTGATAGATTCGTTAATAAGCAGAATTGTCACATTTGGTCTGATGAAAATCCAAGGAAGATTGTTTAAAAGCCACTGCATCCACAAAAGGTCACTGTTAGGTGTGCATTTTTTTGCTAGCGGAATCATTGGGCCGTATATTTATAAATTTGAACGTCCATTTTCGTAATAGGCTTCGATAACTTTAACATGTTGCTTCATTATTAATCCTTCCATGGTTGAATTTGCCAAAGACTTAAGTTGTTAAATCTGAAAGAAAAAGAAAAAATCATTAGACGCTTAAACTTAATTCACATTTAAAATCGGTCTAAGTTATTGGAACACCCTATATAATCTTATCCGTCTCTTCATATCTATATACACAAATACATATATGTTAACTGTGTAGTTCCGTCTCGCACAACTTCAGTTATTCATATTTATCTATGTTTGTCTGTCTGTCCACAGTTTTCAGTTGGTTCATAAACATATGCCATGCTTATTTATTCCATCATCAATTTTCTATCTCCACCTATTCTCTCTTCCAATCCTTTTGACGTCGGATTCACCGTGAGTTCATTCTGTATCGATTTGTGACAACCAATATGCCCCACTCCTTTTTCGTCATTCGTCAATAGACGCTCGTGAGAACCTCCTGCCATTCAACATGTTTCAGATGTCATCTGGCCGTCAAGATCTGTTCAGAAAGGAAAATCCTAGAGAATGGTCAATCCCAAAAAGATTTTCGTCTCACCGAAATATTTTTTTAATAATTTCATCCCAGGCAAGGCAATAAAGCTACTATGATGCAAGAGGTTACTGAGTGTTAAAGAGTATGGGAATAAACTATTATTGACGCGAGAGGACAATCAAGAACAGGAAATAAGAAGATAGAATATAATAGCGGTTGACATTACATCTAAATCTTTGAAGATCAAAGTTGATTGGGAATCAAGGAAACGGAAGAGAGTTTCACAAGCAAGAAGTGCGACGGAAGAGACTGTTAGTATAGAACTTCTATGATAGTGAGACTTATGGAATTGTGATATTTAATGTGTAAACATTTTGAACGTCAACTGAATAATTATACCATTTATTTTTCGGCTTACATTTTTATTATTAAGCTAATATTTTGGTTGATTTACTCTTGCTTTTTTCTTCTTGTTGTTTTTGTTGATCGACTCTTTCAGCAGCAGCCTGATAGGGGTTAAGTTTTAAGTGATGTATCAGATGGAACGTGTGCTCAAGGAAACAATCACCTATAGATTTTTACGTGTCGGATTTCTGTTGCTTCAAAAGGACGCGTTGCCCATTGAATCATTCCGGACGTTGAGAGACCAGGAGAGCGACATAGACAATCGCGTTTCGAATATTCTTCTTTTAATAACTGAATAGCATTGTTGTAATTCACATTATTAATTGTTAAATGTTGAATAATCTGCAGAGCATAATCCGCAAGATATCCTTTAGTGGCGTAGGGCTTCGGAGTTAAAGTGAACAGTTGATTTGCTCACGCCAAGAAGATTAATGAAAGATGATAATGACGAGAAAACACACGGGTAATTTTAACAAAATAAGATATAATTTATTCACGAATTTACACACTTGAAGTCGTCGCTCTTTTCAGGAAGATAAATCAGAAATCTTATAGTTCATAATTTTAACGTATTGTCATAAAGGAAAATGTTCCTATAACAGATTAAATGATCTAACACAAAATAATATTAAAAATGTTTAAAAAAAAGGTAAGGAAGTTCGTTGCTTACCGAAGGAATATATGTTTTGCATACGTTCAAAAGTAGACTAAGAGAGATAGCAGTTAATGGGTGATAATATCACATGTCAGGTAAACAAGATCGCGTAGTGATCACCAATTTAACAGGAGAGAGCTATGGTAGAAAGGTTTATTCTTCAATTTACGTTTTCCCCCATTATGGGCATTATTATATCCGTGATATGACAACACTGTACTTCACGGACGAAATAACTGATTCGAAAAAGAATGACAAACATGTTTTGTTCTCAGAGAGAGTTTTATAATGCGACGTACACAAAATTATATATATATATATATATATATATATACGTGTTCTACGCAGAGAAATTATAACATATATGCAACAACAGAATGTGAAAAAAGGGGAACTTTAATTGTAATATTTCCAGAAGTGAAAACTGGAGTTACGAGGGTTTCTCTATGAACCTGGTGAGGCCATGTGGTTTTTCCTGTAAGACCTCCCACTGTGGGTTAGGAGCGTCCTTCTTTGGCAGGCTCTACATCACAACTCCCTTCGTCACTTTATTCCCTGACATCATTCCCCGTCCGTCTCCTTAACCCTCCTGACTATCTCAATCGCCGAGAGTAATAGTCTTTAAGTACATTTTCTTCAGCCTTAAACGTGTTGATGGCCGTATCAATCTTATTGTTAATCTAGAAATATCAGTCATTTTTACAGAATCTAATTTCGAAATGTACCCATTATCTCACTTAAAACTTAAAAATTTAAAAATGGCTTTTAAATTGAGGTTATTATTTTTTGAGTTTTACTTTAAAAATAAAATCGTCAAAAATAGTGTTAAAGTTAACTCAAAATGATTTAATTATTATTTTAAAAGTTGATTTTTTACTTTAATAATTCTCCGATTGAATTTTTAACTTTTCCCACCGCCGTAACGTAGATTTCTTGAGCAATTTTTAATGAACACTTTCATGGTAATTGGTACAACGACTTCACGAATTTAAGTACTGTACTAGATTACTGTTGAAATTGATGTCTAAGCATAAGTTCTATGCTAATGGTTTCTTTTCTCGCACTTCTCGTTTGTGGAACTCTTTTCCAGCTTTCTGCTTTCCTGTCAACTACGATTTTCAAAGATTTAAATGCAACGTCAATTGTTATCTTCAGTCTCATTGAATCCTGTTTTTTTAATGTCCGCCTTCTCCTCAACTTTTCAGTTTCTTTTACCCTCAGTAATCCCTTGCGTTTTTGTGATTTTATCGCCTTGCTTGGGGTGAAACGATAAAAAAAACGTCTGTGTGAGTATTCATCATATTTATTCTTGCACTGTAATGTTTGAAGAAAGTTCAAAAGACAGCCACAATATTCTACATTCTATCAAGACGAACATTATATCCCTTCAACAAAATTATCAATTGATAATTTCGCCACGGAGTGGGATTTACACAGACGAAAACCAAATTAAAACCTGCACTAATAGCTAAATAAAAGAAAACAAAGTAACATCGGACCACAGAGGAAAGTGTTACCAGACAGAATGAATAACCATTTTTATAACTCTCCGAAATTTCTGCCCTGTAAACAATATTTTACAAACTCACGTGAGTCCGGGTAAATAAGGTTACAGTGTGTAATAAAAGCGATGTGATAGAACAAGTTAACGCTATAATAGTCCATGTAAAAAGAAGAGGTCATGGGTTCAAAACAAACAATAAAAATATATTGATGAAATATGTCTACAGAATTATTAGTGTTTGGTTGGGATAGTTTACAGGAAAGAAACTTAATCATTTGAAGTTGTTAAATGTTCATACACAATTCTTGCTTGAAGTTTCTGAAGTGATAGTTGATTTGTTTAACGGCATATCAACTCCTTATAGCTCATTTAATGCCGAAATTTAATTTTCTTGTGAGCTTCGAAGTAATAAAAATATATGTTATTCTGGTTTCACAATTGAATACGTGGTAGATGATACTCAGCTTTTTTTGCATATACAAGTTTGTGTGGACATTTACTAGAGGCGGTGTTATGTGTGTTTTATTATTTTTCAAAAGTTATTTTGGAATACAGTTTGATTTAAGAAATCGTAGGATATATGGATTAATAGCATGAAAGTTCATGTTGGTTGTCTGGTTGATTTTTTTTAGCAGCATATCAACTACTATTGGTTATATAATGCAAAAATCTGAATTTCAACAATTTATGGGTTAAAAATCTTTTCAAAAAATCCTGCAGAGTCTTACTAACCTTTACACATTTTAGAATCCAGAATGTTATCTTAAACTTATTTGAATATTATCTGTTACTTCATTACACGTATCCAATCAAAACATCCTACTGCATCTTACTATTACACACTTTAGCGTCAGGAATGTTTGTCACACATATCTAAATATTATCTGTTACTTCATTACACGTATCCAATCAAAACATCCTACTGCATCTTACTATTACACACTTTAGCGTCAGGAATGTTTGTCACACATATCTAAATATTATCTGTTACTTCATTACACGTATCCAATCAAAACATCCTACTGCATCTTACTATTACACACTTTAGCGTCAGGAATGTTTGTCACACATATCTAAATATTATCTGTTACTTCATTACACGTATCCAATCAAAACATCCTACTGCATCTTACTATTACACACTTTAGCGTCAGGAATGTTTGTCACACATATCTAAATATTATCTGTTACTTCATTACACGTATCCAATCAAAACATCCTACTGCATCTTACTATTACACACTTTAGCGTCAGGAATGTTTGTCACACATATCTAAATATTATCTGTTACTTCATTACACGTATCCAATCAAAACATCCTACTGCATCTTACTATTACACACTTTAGCGTCAGGAATGTTTGTCACACATATCTAAATATTATCTGTTACTTCATTACACGTGACATGTATCTAACCAATAAAAACATACCATTAATTTGCGTCTCTTTGCTTTTTCATCATTTTTTATCATTTCTCTCTTGATCTTTGATGAAGCTTTAATAAAGTGAAACATGTTAGATTAAGGTCTGTTTCCTACTTGTTCTTTATCCTATTATATATATATATATATATATATATATATATATATATATATATATATATATATATATTGGACAGCAACTTTTCTTTCAAACATGTTTCGTTGAATATGACAGACAAGGAAAATTTGAATTTAAAATTTCTTTTATTGAGTTTTTCTAGTATTCTCAATTTTTCCGTTTGGTGGGAGTAAAGTTGTGTCAAAATTGTCCGTAGTGTCTATTAACCCAATGGCTTACCGCCACTTTAGTCATTTTCAAGGTTTTGTCTGTTGTTAATTGTTGTTTATTTTTTTAATAGTTGTCTTATAATTGCCTACCTATAGTAATAGTTTTTATTCTGAGCCCAGCGAAAGGAACGTGACTAGAATATATATATATATATATATATATATATATATATATATATATATAGGGAGAGAGAGAGAGAGAGAGGGGGGGAGAGATACTTCTTTAGGCGCACAGCGAAAAAGGTTTCTTACTCATTTATTTGCTAAAATAAGAAAAAGGTCCTTTGCTGAGATTGACAGCAAATTTCAGGAGGTGTTAATTTTCTTCAGGATTTGGAGGTTGATAAATCAACACAGTTACCAAGTGAATGTCGTATGTGATAAACTTGTCTTGTAGGATTATAGTTGCTTTGAGCGAATTGAAGGTAGTTTCAGATGTAAAAGATAAAAATTATCTGTTTAAAGGTTTTGTGAGATGATCAGAATTTTTGGTTGATCACGAGGTATCTCGGCGTCAAATGTAATCTTCTCAGCTCACAGTGGAAAGTTACTTGATCTGATGACTTGAATCTTGCTAACTATTCATTCTGTTTTTCTGATTGGATAAAAATAATTTAGAAGGAACTCTTTTCTAAATCTTTCTTCTTTCTTCTTTTCGAATCATCTCCTTTTTATTACCCTAAACCAGACCCAGCGTCGCCATAACAAAGGTTAGAAACAAGGCTTATCAAAAAAGTTCCGTCCGAACACCTGATTGGTTGAAAATGTTTTCGCTCTACGTAGTGGAAAGGGGCAGAGGGTCGATTTTTTTCACAAAGTTTGATAAAAGATCGAAGGGAAAAACTGCCAAAGCGTTGTGGCTATAACAACCAAGATGATTCTGAATAGGAAGGCATTCCTTAATGATAATTTCTCATCTCCGAAATTCCGGCATAAATTAGCAGCTGGATACTTTCATCTTGTGGGATGAGACTCATTTCTTAAGGACAATATTTTATCTTCTTCATTATCCATGTAGCGTCTTTGTTATTAGACAATTATTATTAGACTATCACCAACAATTACCATTTGTTCAGTCATACATGTAATTGATGCAAGACAGCAAGAATATTAATCTGAAGAAATGGTCTCTTATAGGAATCGGAAATTATCGGATAAATCAATAGAAACAGCCTCTTGACGGAGATTGCCAAATTCCATAGAAACCATAAGTCTAAAATTCCCACGTCTTAATCCAATGTCATGAATGTCAGCAGGATTCTAAAGTCTGTGTTTGATATACTGGGACAATATCACCAATGCACTTTAGCAGGTTTCTACATTTCTTTCCTGGGTTTCTCTCAAGAGAACTGAAAGGAATTCATTATATTCAGGAACATTCATGTTTCCATTCTATCAAAGTAGTCTTTATTAATTTTTTCTTAAGTTTTCTTTCTCATAATTTATAATTATAAAAACAAATTAAAAAAGAACAACATGGTGAAATAATAATAATAATAATAATAATAATAATAATAATAATAATAATAATAATAATAATAATAATAATAAATACTTAAAAAAGAAAGCAAAGACAGAAGCAACCGACCAGATACAGAAACAATGGCAAGATAAACCGCTTCATGGTACTCTGCCCGTACCAAACAAGCTGACTTAGACAAAAACGGTACGCATCAGTGGCTACGTAGTGCAGGGTTGAAAGCTGAAACATATACTAAAATACCGTGTTAGCCCAAAAGGCAGATGCTGTGATAAATATCCAGAAACCACTGATCATCTTGTATCAGGCTGCACGATATTGGCACCCACTGAATATAAAAACCAGCATGACAGAGTGGACCAATATCTGCACTGGAAAATTTGCAACTTCTACGGGAATGAAACTGAAAGAAACTGGTACGAACACCACCCAGACCCGGTTACGGAGATAGGACCTGTTACAATTCTATGGGACTACACAATACACACTGACAGAACAATCAAAGCCAACCGCCCAGACATTGTTATTAAAGACCACAAACAAAATAAGTGCCTCCTTATTGATATGGCAGTCCCTGTAGACTGCAATGTATCTTTGAAGATATTCGAAAAGCTGTCAAAATACAAGGACCTTGAAATAGAAATCTCAAAAATGTGGCACATGGGAACATCAACAATCCCCGTTGTAGTTGGAGCCTTAGGAGTGGTTGGATTCCAGTAGACTAATTGAAGGGATCCCTGGAAGTCCATGCCTCAAAGAGATACAAAAAATTATTCTGACAAGTACAGCCCACACTTTACGAAGGGCTTTATCTATGTAATTGTTATTATTATTATTATTATTTTTTTTTCAGTGGAAAGTGTCATGATACCATTTCTAAACTTAGGTCCCTGGGCGGGACCCGGAAAGAAATGTGCAAACGCCAGATATCAAAGGAAATAAAAAAAAATAATAATAATAAAATGGGACTTTACAATACACACAGACAAAGTTAATCGCCCAGACTTCGTGATCAAAGACCACAGGAACAGAATGTTCTTTCGTATTGACATAGGCATCCCTGCGGATTGTAATGTCTCTTTGAAGATCTTCAAAATGTATCATCAAATTAAATGTGGAAATCTCAAAAATGAGGCACATGAAGACATCGATAATTCCAGTTGCATTTGGAGACCTCGGATTGACTGAAAAAGAATGATAGAATCAGTGAAGGGATTCCTGGTAGCCCATGCCTTAAAGAAATACAAAAAACTGTATTCACAAGTACAACTCACACATTATGAAGAACTTTTTCTATGTAAAATGTGTGTGTTTTGTAGGTTTTTTTCTTCTTTTTTTTTTACAAAAATGATCAGTGGGAAATCTCACGAAGCCATTTCTGACCGTAGGTTTTTGGTTGGGACCCAGAAGGAAATGTGTATGAAATAGAAACCCAAGGAAATAATAATAATAATAATAATAATAATAATAATAATAATAATAATAATAAAACCTTTAGAAAAGGGCGTAATTTAAGATAAAAAAAGAGCGTGATTTAAGATAAAAAAACAAACACAGTGTTTTACAACGCTCAATATTATCAAATTTCTTGTGTATTTTTATACACAGAATACACCAGAAATTTGAAAAATTTCCTCCACTGCGCCCAATTTGTAGTGGATATGAATGTTGCACGGCAAAAATCTCTGGGTGGCTAGATACTTTTTTTTATTTCCCATAGGAAAAAGGTTTTCGGCTTATGTCCGAGGCACATTTGATTTTATTTCTAAAATCAATATATCCTCAGAACTAAAATACGATTTTCACTATTGATTTTAGTCATTATGGATGTTTCGTCTCCTTATTCTAACATTGATAACACGATGACGGGATTCAGGCACGTAACAAAGTTTTTGAGAAACGCAAAAACAAAACTATTGCGCCAGACTTATACGGTTCGTCTTGGAAAGTAACATAATGCAGTTTGGGAAAATGTTTCACCACCAAACCAAAGGATGTGCAATGGAGACTCTCATGGCCGTTAACTTTGCGAATTTTTGCATGACAAACTTCGAAGAAAAATATACTTAAAGCTTTCAAATCACGGCACAGCCATAAATCTGTACTTTGTCCGCGATTTATTGATAATATTTTCTTCATCTGGGAAGGTACACCGGAAAGTTAGCTAAAATTTCTATAATTCTGTCATACTTTTGCACAAAAGAACAATTTTTGATCATATAAATTTTACATCCAGTTTCTCAAAAACTCGCGTCAAATCTTTAGACACTAGACTACGTTGGAGCTATTCAGAAAGTGATATTCAAAATCCACCAACCTTGCGACCCTTAAACGCATGAGGATAATGACGTATGCAAACTACTAACGTCCCACCCCGATAGAATGGACAAAATGACAGGAGAGTTCCATAGGATTTATACTATGCGTTGGCTTAATTCCTCTTAGTAACTAATCAACTCAGGGAAAATTTCAAGATGAGCACGATCACCATCATATTATACAAGTTTCACTTGCATGTGTTACAATAAGCGTTTAGCTGCGAGAGAAAGGAATAACGAGGATTAGATTTTGAACGACGTTTATTGTTTAGAATGTCGTACAGTTATGTCGAAGTTAGGTGAAATGTCAGTTTCAGTCGCTGAGGGTAGTAAGGATAGCGCCGGGAGTTGACCTAATTTTCGTGTAGGTTTGGTGTGAGGTCAAAGGATATGGTCGGTGCCCATGTTAGTTAATCGAAGTCACGATGGAGGGTCGATTTGGTTGGTTGGTTGGAAAGGTGCCACGGTGACGACTGCAAAGTGAATGTACGGTGCTGGGTCGATTTCGTTGGTTGGTATTTGCCGAGGTGACAGCGTCGGCCACGATGAAAGCTTGTAGCTGGCTGATGTTGAAGCTGGATAGTCAGCTGCTGTATTAAGACGAGTTTGTCGAGGTGGTTGCATCGGCGACGATGAAGGATTGTAGCTGGCTGGTGTCAAAGTTGAGATGTTATGTCGAAGATGGATAGTCGAAGTGGTTAGTCAAGCCTGGGAGTGATAACAATCGTTGAGAGGAGCGGTCATGTTGAGAGGGGACGTTGGTGGCTGCGGCGGCAGCAGCGTCCTGGATGTCGGCCGGTTGTTCGCCGGCCCGTAACCGCTGATTGCCATCAGAGACCTGCTGATTATCATCGGGGAACTGGTAGTCTCCAAAGGCATCACCTTTTCCGGTGGGAATGTTTGTGATTGATCAGTGTCGCTTTCATTACGTAGACTTGCTTCTTTAACCGGACGTGATGCGCGAAGCCTATGTGCAGAGAACAACTTTTTATTTTGTTCTCTGCTTCCGTGGCGTTCACACCCGGCCAGCAAGCGGAATGAATCAGAAAGAGATCTAGTTGCAGTGGAGTATAACACATGCAAGGTGATCTTTATAGTTATAGATAAAAAAATTGTTATTGACTTTGCAAAATTTTTAAGTTTAGGAACACTCATAAATATTCTGAAACATCAGGCAAGCTATGGAAGACATGAAATGACACAATTCAATGTCTAATAAATGAAAGTGAGTAAGTGATGTTTTTTAAAAGTTCATTCATTACTAAGTGACAGATATAGATGAAGGAAATAAAAAATAAAAGTAAATTATTTTAACAGGTGCTTTATGCAATGTAAATACCCATGCAAACATTATTACTCTCTCACACACACACTTTAACTTATACAATAACTACTACAAGAACAATAATGGTACCTCCAAAACAGTCCTTGTCTAATGATAACCTTGAATTTTGTATAGTTTGGAGGCCATGGCATCATCACCATTCATCTAGGACACCCCAGTAGTACCTCATGATAACACCAGATTTTGTTGATTCTTCATTACATTGCAATAATACTAGGTACAAGCAGATGGAGTCTCTGCTCCAATTGTTCATGTCAGTCTACTTTGACATGAAGCAGAAATCACATATATGCCAAACATACACATAAACAAGCACTGACACACAAATATATATACAGAATTAATTTGGAGAAGTTTATCACTTAGCTGAGTGGTGTTGGTTCAGTCATGCCTACTGTGTAGCTTCGTGAGCATATCTAGATAACATGTTTACTCTTCAGGGCTTGCTGTTTTCTCTGCTGCTATTACTCAATGCTACCATATTTATATGTGGTTTGGTGTAATTTGATATCTTTTTATAAGTGTGTGTTTTTCACTTAATGGGTGTTGTTGTTATTAATTAAGTGGTATGGGGTTTCTTGGTGTTTGTTTTGCTTTGTATTGTGGTGACCTCTTTAAGACCATATTTTACTTATTTGCTTTATGTCAGATTGGTTCTTTTTACTATATTGGGTTGACTTACTTTATTGTGTTGAGGTGCATGTCCACTTGTTTTTTTATATTGTGGTTAGGTGTTTGACCTTGTGTGTATATGCGTTTGTATGTTTAAGTGTTTAAATGTGTTTGTGTGTTTATATATATATATATATCCCTGATATCGAGCACTTAAATTTTAAAATTATATTTGGTAATTAAAATAAGCTGGATTTATATATGCATGTAAATCAAGAAAATAAAATAAAAATACATATTTGAGTGGGGAATATGGATATTTTAATTCTTTTTCATTATATAATTAATGGGAGATTACTTGTTCTTATTAAAACATGAATATATATTTAATAGTAGTATATTAAAAATAGAATGTAATAGATACATAGATAGATAGATCAATAAAAGCATGTTAAAACATCTGTCAGTCACTGCTGACTGGAAATCTTCTTTAATATATATATATATATATATATATATATATATATATATATATATATATATATATTATAACAAATGGAAAGAACACTAAGATATATAATCTGGTGTTCTTACTAATATTTTTTGATTTTTACAAAACAGTGCTCAGTGCAAATCTACAGAGCATAAATATTATAAAAAATATTTAAAAAATATGATCCATCGCTACACAGGAATTACCATGTTTCAAAAGCAGAAGCTAAATACTTCAAATTCAATTATAGAATTAAATTAAAGTCTCTAGTTCTGTTTCATTTTCAAGCGAATTTTGGAATAACTTATTTTGGAATTTAATGAGTTTTATAAGCACATACATTCATAATAATAGTGTCTAAGGATATGGGGAAATCCAATCATTTTAACAATGGGTGGTAGGGTATTCATTTTCACTGAAAACTATTGTATCAAAATATGAATTACTTTCAAAAAGAGGTTAAGTCAAGGTAGGGTAGGTGTTCCCTTTCCAATGAATGATGACATCTGTTCAGCACATGTCGTCTGGTCTTTTTCAACACAAAAAGTTTTTCGGCACTTTTGTTTCACTGTTAAATTTGTAGTTGTATACATAAAGATTTTTTCTAAAAAGGTTGTTTGTATATGAATACGTTGTATTGAACTACAATTTTAAAATATTATTCTTAATTTTAATTACTAATAGACTACACATCTTTTAAAACAAATAAATGTAATAGAATTACTTAAATTATTTAAAATTTTTTATTAAATATCAAATATAAATATGTATATTTCATTTATCAGTTTTTTTTTGTTTCTTTAATTAAACATTACTTAAGGAAAATTTTTGACAATGCCGGCAAAGAATAGCTATTTCATTTCTTTGATTAAGTAAATTTTTATTTCTTATAAGCCTAGAAATATATAGTTTCTCATGTATGCAGAAAGGACATGGGTCATTTGAGGATCCAGACAATGTAAAAGTCTACATTGGATGCACAAGTCATGAGTTCAAGAAACGGTTCAATCAACGTCAAAGTTCTTTTAGGAAAAATAAATACTGAAATCAGATGTCCCTATCAAAATATTTCTGGCACTTAAAAGAAACCAATAAAACATCTACTGTGAAATGGAAATTAATAAGAAAAGCTAGAATATGTAGGTCAATAAAAAAATGAATTTGATGTTTTTAGCTTGAAACATGGTAATTCCTGTGTAGCATTGGAACCATATTTTTAAATTGGTAAATTTTAAATTATATATATATATATATATATATATATATATAATATAAAAATATATATATAGATAGATAGATAAATCAATAAAAATATGTTAAAATATATGTCAGTCACTGATGACTGGAAATCTTCCTTAAAATATATATATATATATATATATATATATATATATAGAGAGAGAGAGAGAGAGGGATTTAAAGCAATAAAAATATATGTTAAAACAAGAGGAATAATTAACAGAGATTAGGTAACAAATAACATTACTGTAAATTGGTAATAACCGAAACACAATTTATCTTGCATTTTCTGGTTAGTTGGTTCTCATTTATTTTGCCCACTAAATTCCCAATGTCCCAGTGATCACAAGTTGACCATTATATAAAATGCTAGTATTGTGGGGCTGTTGGTTGGCCTCCATTTTGACAATGCCCCCGACATATTTGTCCATGCAATCCAAATCTGTTGGGGTTGACATAATTATGAAAATTAGATCACGCAATTCTCCCGTGGTTTTCATGTATGGACTGCCCTTGCTACGTCATGTAGGATTTGTCCCTGAACATCTCTCTTCTGTTAGTAGACTTCACCACCTTGATCTACTTGGCAATGACCCTCATTGATTTACAGGAGGTGTGGCTAATAAAGCTGCGAACCTGATGGGTAAACTTGGCCATCTTTATGACATCTGACCTCTTAGATTTTTTTTTAACTTGGCAATGGATGATGTGTATATGCCAGAAGCCTTCATAAGCAGCCTGGGTGGGAAATAAAGAAATCTACTCTCAGGAAGTTGGTGCTAATTAATTCCACAACACCTTTCTCTATTTGTCTATGTTTCCAACTCAATAACATTTTCTCTCATTCCTTCATGGTAATCTGATTATTAGTGTTTTCATATCACAGGGAATAACTCCACACTTCCAAGTTTTTTTTAGAATCTTAAATAATTTTTTTGTTATCTTTTTTAATTAAATTGAATAGATGTTTTCATAATTTGTTGTAACCTAAGAAAAGGTTACTGAATAAGAATAACCAAAACGAAGGTTGGAAATGGAACGATAATATTTATAACAGGAACAACATACAAGATTCACCAGTGGTGTGTAGTAAGTAATCAACTGCTAGTGGTGAGCTAGAAGTGAATCAAGGTGAATTGCAAATGAATCCCAAGTGGAAGACAACATACAGCATATTCCACCATATTTATAAGGATTGGGACATACTTATTATAGTCCATAGGTATGGTATAAAACAATTTATTTTCATCCAAAATCAAACAGGACTCTGGAAAATTTTTATGAACCAAGTATTAATGGATTAGACTCTTTGAAAATCAGTTTTTAAAGTTTTGGCTTTTTTTCATGGGCTCAAATATTGATTGCTGGCATTTATGGGATTTGTGCAACTATCTCAGCCACTAGCTTGTTTCTTCATTGAATATTCATTAGCAATATGCCTGGATCAGATGCCTCTCATCTATGTTGAGTGTCACAAAGGTGATCTACAATGAGTATTGTTGGGTCGTTAATTGGTTTCCCTCTTGATGATGTCCTAGATTTTATAATACAGGAAACTCAAATCTAAAGAGCTTGATGGCCATATTTTGAGGGTGAAATGTCTGTGAAAATCAGATGACACAATTTACCTGGAATCTTCAATAAATGGATATGTTTCTGACAGGTCTTGTTTTCATTTCAGAATTATTTAAATTTATAAATCATATTCCTGTCCATAGAAGAAATTCATAGCTTGTATTTGAGTGCATCATCATCATACTTAAAAATGGATAAAATATATGTGAGATATATATGGGGGTGCTGAAAAGTTCTTGTTAAGACCAAGAAAAGATTCCGAAACAAAACAAAATCCCTAAAATCTGATGAAGCAACTGAAATGGATATTTGGCCAGATTTTGGGAATCAGGTTGTACCCAGAACTTTTCAGCTCTTAAGAGATATTTTGACTTTAATACAATATGTTCTACCAATTGTGACACTTTGGTAAAATAAACATCTTGTTCTAATTGGTCAATAAACACACAAGTGGGCGCTTCAATCCACCCACGCACAATATATTTTTCCAGCACATGACAAAGTCAAGTTTCCTGCTAAGTTCTTTTGACCTTGTCATGTGATTACATTATCTATAAATAACAGACATGAGTTCACTCATTCTCTTTTACTCTTCCAAATTCCTGCAAAGATGTGATCTTTTGCATTCTCGTCTCGACCATGCGGTCAGACATTAAATAATATTTCATGCATTCACGTACATACAAACTCTTACAAACTTTTCCAGCCTACATTACAAACATACAGAACATTTCCAAACATGCAACAAGAACTTTATTCTTCTAAAACTACAGTTTAATAATTAATTCAACTTCATGAGCCCCGATAAAAATATTCCCAGTCTAAGAGACATAACTCCATCAGATCTTTAACTTCTACGCATCAACACACAAATAAATACAATGTTATGTTTACAAAACCATTTTGTTCCTTCTTGTATTTCATGCTTTGTGGTATTTTACGTTTAATATAAATTGTGTGGGCATGTTTGATTTTGGTATTTCCCTGAAAATATTTACTAAGCTGAGAAGGCTCTTGGGATCTGATTCTCCCAAAAGTGCACAAAATTGACTACATGAAAATAGAGGGATTACAAAATTGTCACATAGCTGCAATTTAGTGTAGTGTTGATTTATTATCAAATGAATGCTTGTTGTTGTATAATTTGAATTTGTGTAAGTATGTATGTATGTGTGTGATGATGATGATCATTACAAGAGCTACAGGAAGTTATGGAGAGCCATGATCGCCTACATTCTGAGGGGACATGGCACATAAAGAAGAAAGAAGCAGCAGCACAGATACGACAAAATAATTGTTGCCTTATTGTTTGAGAGCAAAACTTTGACGAGGCAGAGTGCACAGATACAACACTGTGGATCATAGTGTTGTAACTGTGCACTCTGCCTAGTCAAAGTGTTGCCTCGGGACTAGGGGCCGACGTTTTGATTCTAGGCCGAGTGCACAGATACTCTGATCCTAAACAGAAGTGCCAAAATGTTAATATATATATATATTATTTTTTATGGGTACTATGCTAGTAATAAAGAAAGGCAGTTCTTCTAATTGAGAGTTAACAGAGAAAGCAAACAGTATTCTAAAAAATATTTTCTATTAAAAAATGTAAGAACCATTCAGCTGGAAAATTCTGTGTTTAGCATTATTATCAGTATTTTGGGGGAAGTATTCAATAACTTTGAGAGAAATTGG
>OZ038487.1:80011082-80028582 GCA_964036315.1 Acanthosepion esculentum | reverse complement strand
AAGTATTCACTAAATTAAACGGCGGACAATTTTTGGCAAAAATAGATTTAAGTGAAGCGTATTTGCAAATTCCAGTCAATGAAGAAAGTTCAAAACTACTGTGCATAAGCACACACAAAGGATTGTACAAATATCAAAGATTACCTTTTGGGATTAAGGTCGCGCCGGTTACATTCCAACAGACAATGGATACGATGCTTGCCGGACTATACATGATTGCATACCTGGATGGCGTATTGATTAATAGCGGAAGCGTTGAACAACATTGGCAACATGTACAAGAGGTGTTTAAGAGAATACAAAGCTATGGATTCAAAGTAAAAGAAAACAAGTGCGATTTTTTCATGAAGGAAATTAAATACCTTGGCCATATCATAGATCAAGAAGGAAGACGAGCAGACCCTGAAAGGTCAACAGCAATTAAAAAAAAATGCCTGTTCCTAAAAACATAACAGAACTACAAAGTTTTCTAGGCTTGGTGAGTTACTACCAGGAATTCATATCTCAAATGCATAAACTTCGCGCACCACTGAACGAGCTGCTAAAGAAAGATAAAGTTTGGCAGTGGACAGATCAATGCCAGGAAACATTTGACAAAATAATTAAAATGTTAACTTCAGATTTATTTATGGCACACTACGATCCTAAACTAGAAATAATTGTAGCAAGTGACACGAGCGCCTACGGAGTCGGCGCGTGTATATTGCATAAAATGCCAGATGGGACAATAAAACCCATCGCACATGCTTCTCGAAAATTACTACCAGTGGAGAAAAATTACTCACAAATAGAGAAAGAAGCTCTGGGAATTATCTTCACGGTCACAAGATTTCATAGGTATATCTATGGTAGATATTTTACTCTACAGACGGATCACAAACCGTTACTAACAATTTTTGGTCCGAAAAAAGGTCTACTGGTTTACACTGCAAATAGGTTACTAAGATGGGGAACAATTCTTCTGAACTACAATTTCAGATTGGAATATTTACCAATGAAAAAGATCGGGCATGCGGATGATCTGTCGAGACTTATACCAACAAAGACAGAGCCATTGGAAGATACGGTAATCGCAGCCCTAAGAAATGAAGAAGATATCAGGACAGTACTATGTACAGTTAGAAACCTCCCAGTCAAACTACAAGACATAAAAAATGAAGCCAAAAATAATGAATTTATAAGTGAAACGAAGCAAAAATAGCAGAAAAAAATGAGCAAATATCGGACAGCTTTTCTCTATGTGATAATGTGCTACTTTACAATGAAAGGGTTGTAATTCCCAAAACACTACAAAAGCGAATCTTAAAGGATTTCCATAGGGGCCATCCTGGAAAAAATAGAATGAAGTCACTAATGCGAAGCTATGTATATTGGAAAAATATGGACCAGGATATTACTCAGATGGTGGAAATGTGCAAGGGTTGTAACTTAGCAGCCAAAGCACCGCCAATCATCCATAAGCCATGGCCAGAGACTGATCGTCCGTGGTCAAGAATACATGCAGATTATGCAGGACCAATTGATTTAATCATAGTTGATAGTTATAGTAAATGGCCGGAGGTGTTTCGTTGCAAAAATCCTACTTCGGAAACGACCATAAATTGCCTCCACGAACTATTCGCTCGGCTTGGAGTAGTGGTTGCCTAGTCAAGTTCACCAAAATTCATCCTCTAGACTACTCTTCCTCAAAGAAATTAATAACATAAAACAAACCCTAATCAACAATGGCTTCCCTAACCATCTTATAGACCAACAAATAAGACTATTTCTCCCTAAAGTAAGTAATAATGAAAGTGAACACACAATCAAAAATCACATACACATTTATTACAAAAACCAAATGCATAAGAATTACAAACAAGATGAATGCTAACTAAGACATATTATAAAGAAATACACCACCGCAATCGACCCAAATAAAAAAATCAAATTAATTATCTATTATAAAAAATTTAAGACAGCTAACCTCATCCTCAAAAATAACAACATGCCTGATAAGTCAAAATTGCAAAGAACAAACATTATTTATGAGTTCAAATGCCCCTTAAGGAACTGCGTTCCTAACGAAACCGGACTCATAAATAATTACATTGGTTACACAACGACATGCTTATCCAGATGTCTTACATTACACCTATCCGATCACAGCTCCATTAGAACCCATGTAAACACACACAAAAATTTACCAGACTCCATTAGAAATATACTAGTAGAAAACACAAATATATTAATTGTTTCCACCTGTAAAAAAGGGTTAAAAATAATGGAGGCTTTAATAATAAAAAAGAAAAAGCCTACCCTTAACAATATTAACTATGAACAAAGCCACAACGTGCTAACCGTATTTGGAAATTAAAACACCACTACTACACACTAAGACATATACATAATACACACACTCAATTAAGCTGAAAAATCAAATCATCCTTGATAATGGCTAAAGGTATAGCCGAAAGCGCTCGGAAAAGTAAAACATTTGGACAGTTCTTACACACCCTTTGTCCGGCAAAGAAAGCTCTTGTTCGTACACAAGAAAAATTAAATAAAAAACTTAACCGTAGTACCTTGTCTGTCATTTTTAATGAAACTTGCATAAAAGAAGGATTGCTGCCTAAATATACAACTATATATATATATATATATATATATATATATATATATATATATATATTTGTGCCACATTGGTGGCAAAAGCCATAACAAAAATTTAACCAATCTCCTTGGAACAATCATTCCATCACATATAAAAAATTCAAGCAACCTAGTTCAAAAACTAAGGGAAACAAATATGACTGACAAACTCATGATGAGTCTAGATATAAAATCCCTTTATACCAATGCCCCAGTTAAAGAATGCTTAAATCTCTTAAAAAAGTACCTAACACAATCAAAGGTAAACCTCTCCTTATTTTGCTAAAATAATAAAAATCTGCCATCTCATCACCAATCAATGCTATTTCACATTTAATAATAATGTTTATGAACAAGAATGTGGATTACCAATGGGTGATGTCTTAGTGGAATGATAGCATGTACTTTTTAGAATTTCTCAATCTGGTTTTTTCTAAAATATTTTACCTGAACAATCAGCAGCATACCACTGATATATTGATGATGTTTTATTAATATATCTCTGTAATACCGATCTTGTAGATAAACTAAACAAAGTCGAACATGCAACAGAATTTACATATGAAATGGAAAAAACAATGTTTTATCCATCCTAGATATCCTGCTATACTACATTGACAGCAGCTTAAAGCTTAGTATCCAATGAAAATCAACTAATAAAAATGATCAATAAATTTCTATTTCCATGAAAACAACAAAAGATGATGTGAAATAACTGTTGTTTCATTTAAGAGCGCTCAGAATTTGCAACCCTCAATATTTTCATGAAGAGGAGAAATACATAGAAAACACTTTCAATAACCGTCAATATCCTATTTCATATTCAATGCAAAACAAAAGCCTTATAAAATATTCCAAAACAGAAAAGCAGCTCATCCTGACAAACCCAACAAATCAAAAAAAAATTGGTTCTACCCACTATCTCTATCACAACTACAATTGAAACAAATTTATCTAAACTCAACATAAAATTTGTTACAACTATGTCTAAAATAGGATTGCCAGAAAGAATATATTGGAGAAACCTCAAGAAATTTAAATAAAAGATTATATGAACACAAAAGAGACATTTTAACACATTAAACACATTATGCTAACAGTAACAGGACTAACACAATTTTGACATAAAAATGACTACTCTAATTAAAAGAGGAAACAAATCACTAAGCCAAAAATGTTTAGAAAGTGCTTTAATCACTATATCATCCACAGTAAATTTATGTCCAAGTTCTTATAATGTTTAACCATTCTTGGAAAATCTTCTGTTATGACAGTGTTGGATATTTCATAACAAAAGTGGTGGAAACAAAAATAAAAATAAAAAGAATCTAAATGGAATTGGCTAGATTATATGTCAAAAAAGCACATATAAAAAATTTTTTTTTTTCTAAATTTAAAATTCCCAGCAATTTTTGTTCATGCACATGTGTAGTTTCATCAGCTTAAACAAACTGAATCAGATGAAGTCCTGAAGTAGTAAATGTGTCACATTTGCCATTTTGTCATTCATCTTTCTCCCAAAATTGTTCTTGATATATAAAGATTCATGTATTGTAATGTCAGATAAATATATATATATATATATATATATATATAGGACTAATGTGAGTAAAATTTGTCATTTAGCTGACTGATGTTACCTTTAGCATCCCTACTCCAGAGTTTTGTAGAAAGACCTGTTCATCCACTCTTCAGGGGGTCTATCTATCTATCTATCTATCTATCTATCTATCTATCTATCTATCTATAACTTTCTTTCTGCCTGACTGTTTATCTATTCTTAAATTATTTTCTAAATTTGATCCCAAATAAACTGCTTTACAAAAGACATTACTATTCTCCCCAGTGCCGCATAAACATTAACTTTTCTTCATGAACAAAGATTAAGGCAATAATGTAAAATGAAAGTAATAAACTGCTTTAATTATACTCGCATTCATGTAAATTTTATTTAATAGTTAAATTTGACTAAAAAGAGTCACTCAGGTACCATCATGTTTTCAGAAATTAGAGGAATCACCTCCTCCAATCACAACCTCTTAGTATCCATCCTTGTACAATGAGTGGGAAGATACCGTCACTGCTATGCATGTGTGTGTAGAGGGAATGTTTGGTTGTTGCTAAGGCTGTGCAACAGATTTGTATTGTTATTACTGCTTGTTATGGGAACAGAATGGCGCTCACTCACCCACACTTTTTCTACCACCTTATCTGGTGATATCTTGTGATGTCAGGGTGCAGAAGAAGTGGATTCAGGTCAGGAGGGTCCATGCAAAGTGAGCACTTGTAGCCGCAGATGAAATTCAATTTGATGACTGCATTTCCTATGCTGATAACTGTTATGTAGCCTTGCACTTCCAGTATATACATATATATAAACACAAACATGCACACTCACACACACACACACACACACACATATATATATCCAGCTATATGATAAGAACAAATGTAGTAAATATATATGTGTGTGTGTGTGTGCTTAGGTCTGAATTTCTGGGATGAGAAGTTGTTATCCCAACATTTTGGGGAAAGATATATGACAAAGTGGAAAAAGCATTGTGAACCATTCCCTCCTTTAGGATACAATGAGAGAGAGAGAGAGAGAGAGAGAGAGCTAGGGAAGAAAAATCTATTCTCCTATTTGAATTTCCGCCATTATTGGCATTATAATAACCGTGATATAATAATTCTGCACTTCATGGATGGAATGGAATATCTGAAAGGAAAAGAAATGAGAAACGTGCTTTGTTCTCAGGGTGACTTTTATATCACTAAGACATACACAAAAGTATATATACATATATACAAGTGCCTCGGAGAATAATATATCATATATCTATACAGCAAAGCAGAATGTAAGTAGAAGCAAAAAGGAAATGTCTTCCATATAATATGGAGATACTCCTGTGTATGGAGAAGCCATATTAAGAGCTCCAGCTTCAAACAGGCCAGATTCATCTGTGTCCCAGGTGAGGACATATTCCATGAATGGAAAACAGCGAGTCTTGGGTTTTCCCAAATTGAAGACTTCGAGCTGGGGTTTCTTTCTAGATCTGGGAATGATATTCCCAAAGGGAAAACAGAACCATGGACTTGTAAGCTGCTGGGGAGACAGATTTAGCCTCTGCCTGGGCCAGTAGGAGGGAGGCTAAAGAAAGCAACTTTTCGGTTTAGCTGCTGTAATCAAAACTGAAATTTGACTGCCTTTTTCTTCACAGTATGAAATGATGTCACAAAATGGCTATCATGCAACCCACGTGATTTATCTCCACCAAACGGAGATAAGTGCTTACTGTATCCCTTCATTAGGCTAGGTTTGTTCACATTGATATGATTACACATGTACACACATGAGGGACACTGAGAATTTTAAATTTAAGAATAATTCTTTTTCTTTTTTTTTTACATATGTGTTTTGGGTATATAATCTAGCCAATTTCCTATGGATTCTTTTGTTTTTGCTTCCATCCCTTTTGTTATTAAATATTCCAAACTGTCATAGAAGATTTTCCAAGAATTTACTGTGGATAATCTAGTGATTAAAGCACTTTCTGAACATTTTCAGCTAGTGAATTGTTTTCTCTTTTAATTAAAGTAGCATTTTTATGTCAAGAGTTTGGTCAGTCTTCTTATGGTGAGCAACTAATATGTTTAATGTGTTGTTTTGTAAAATATCCCTTCTGTATTCATATAATCTTTTACTTAAATTTCTTGAGGTTTCTTCAATGCATTATTTGTAGCAATCATTACTGGTAATATAGTAAATTCCTCCTTCAAGTTTTTGCTTATTGTTTTGTTTTATATTGTTTTAGATAAATTCTTTTCAATTGTAGTTGTGCTAGAGTTTGTAGGTAGAAAAAGTTTGATATAAAATATATATATGTGTATATATATATGTGTGTGTGTGCATGTGTGTGCGTATATATATGTGTGTGTCTATCTATCTATCTATCTATCTATCTATCTGTATAATAATAATAATACAGTAGTGACATAGATAATCTTTAGATTTTTACTTACTTTAAATAAGCTTTGGAGTAAAGTAAACAAAAACTGAAAATACTTTTGATGCAACATAATACACATTAATAATAATATTAAAAATATAGTTGAGTTATAAATAGGCTTTAACTGTGTACATGAAATAAGCTTTGGATCAAAGGTTTTTTAAATGAAAATGAAAATATTTTTGATCCACCTTGATAGTATTTTCATATATATTTTGTTTGGTATATAGAGAAGTTATGAGAACTAATCTATAGGCATCAAAAAATTATTAAAAGAATCTATAGACATGAAAAATGTGAAAAAAATGTTTGTTTTAATTAATAGATGGCTCAAGGGAAATTTAGTTTAAACTAACTTCATTCAACTGCCATTCATTGTATCATATTGATCTTTGAAAAAAAAAAGAAGTTTTTTAAAAATTTTTATCCAGTTTATGGAAAAGAGGCAAAATATTGCATCAGGACAGATTATATGTTTCTTTTTATGGCCAGGCAGAAATTGATATAATTTAGCTTATCTGCTGTATTTTTTTAAATCATTTCATCCCAAGCAAGTCAAATAAAACTACTAAGGCACAAGGGGTTACTAAGTGTGAAGGAATAAGAAAAATGAAAACATTATTTAGGAGAGAGAACAATAAAAGAAGAGGAATCAAGGTGACAGTAGATAATGATTGACTTTGCATTTAAAGTTTTTTAAGATCAAAGTTGGCTGGAAAGCTAGAAGCCAGAAGAGAATTCCACAGGTGAAAAGTGTGAGAAAAATCTAGCCAGTTAAAATGTAAAATGATAAGACTTTGTTGCTAATCTAGTACTGGTTCTGTGTTTAAATTCATAAAGTTGAGGTACCATAGAGCAAAGTTCATCAGAAAGTATTTATAGAAAAGTCACAGGGAAGCCATATTCTTTAGAAAAAAGACACAGAGAAAGTGACTGAAGCTGGAATGCTAGTTCAGGTCCAATAACATTGACAATTCTTCTTTGAATTTTATCAAGAATCTCTAAATATATTGCATGAACACTGGACCATATGCAGCAGTAATATTCGAAGCATGAACAAATGATAAATTTATAAATATGTAAATATTTAGCAGATATTTTACCTTTGGAATATCCTAATAGAATGCTTGGAAAGAGAGAAGAAATATTTTAATTTTCTCCACTCTCCAAGGCCCATAATAGGCATTAGTTCATCTGTGATATGCTAACAGCTTAAACAACAGAAGGAAGGACCAGAATAGCTCAAAGAAATTAATTCAAAAAATGAATTCTGCCTGAAAAGATTTTATATGCATCACAAAAATTAACGAATATGTCATACAAAATGCTATACTCAAATACATATACATATATATATATATATGTATATATATATATATATATATATATATATATATATATATATATATATATATATATATATGTATATATATATATATATCATTATTTGTCCCACACAGAGAAATTATATCACATATGAATAAAATAAGCAATATGTGAAAGGATGAATATAAAGAAAGTCATTTGTAATATTTCTTGGAGGGACATTATTTAGGCTGCATGATTTTCACTCATTCTCCTAACCACCGTTGTCTATCTTCCTTTTGGCCTGCACAACAACTGTTGATTGTCACCCACAGACTGTTATTACTCACGGACTGGTAAATTTGTGCTGCAAAAAGAGAAAAAATTACTTTCTGCATTCCTACAACCATTTATTCCAGTCTTTAGAGAATTCATTTAATGAAAAAAATGTTAATTCCCTAGAAAACTTTAAAATGTACCGAGGACAATTGTTTGCCAAGAAAGATTATAAGATCTGGGAGGGTAGAATAATCAAGAGTGGTGTCAAAAGATAGTAAAAAAAATGTGCAATTTATTACAAAATAAAGTCAAATTAAAGTAAAAAAAAAAGTTTTTAAATTCATAAACTGAATGGAAAAGAGCTCATCTTTTTTTTAGTTATTGTATACTTGAAAAATGCTGGAGAATACGTAGAGGAAAACTTGATTTATTTGGGAAAGATATTAGAATAATCCCAAATATTTATTGGGAACAAACCGCTTGGAGTTTTTAATCAATAGTGATATATGAAAAAAGAACTCTAGATTATGAGTTTGAAATTTTTATTTTCTGTCTTGTTACATTTAAGGAATTGCATAGTATGATAAATTTTTGTTTTGGTTTTCATGGGAGGAAACAATTTACATTAAACTTACATAGAAAACTAGTCACCAACTTAACTTTTATAATATTTCATAAAAAATTTACTGTTTTGATATTTGAGATCTAGAATACTTAATCCATAGAAAAATAAAAAAAAAATTAAAATTAAAATTAAAAAAGATGATTATTTCTGGTCATATTGTACAACATCTGTATATATTTCTGAGATGAGATATTGTAACTATTTACACTATTTACATCATTTGGACTATTGTCTTCATCTTTATTGCCATATTCACAGCGTTTTGGCCATTGCACACTCTGGCCTTCTTCAGGATTTGTCTATATTTCTGTGATGAAATATTGTAACTATTTACACTATTTACATCATTCAGACTTATTGCCATATTCACAATGTTTCAACTGTTGTACACTCCGGTCTTCTGCAGGTGATACAATTGAAATTTTGAATCTAACCCTTTATTTAGTCCACTGGGTAGCTTGTTCTAATTCCACATGCCATATCCTTTTGGATATCTCAGTTTCAGTTAATTCCCTTTAGTAACTCAAGTCTCTAATTTATTTCAACTATTTATTTTTATAACATATTTATTTTATATTTTTCAAATATATTATATTTGCTCTGCTCTGTATTGAGCACTCTTGTAAGAAGAGTATATTTTGGTTAATTGGAATTTTTTTTGTAGACACCAATCCTATACTTGTATTTATATATATATATATATATATATATATATATTTGCACAAATATATTTATTAACCTTTCTTACCATCACTCTCTTATATTTTTCTGCAACAAATCACAATATTATATATTTATTTTTAAGTTTTTCTATGTACAAATCTCATTGATAGATATATAGATATTTATTAGATATAGATATATAGATATTTAGATATCTCATTAATAGATATTTATTTTATTCACAAATATTTATTTTTAATTTTATTAAGAGTTAAATGAGAAAAATATAATTCAAATCATCTACAGTGTTTCTAATTAGCAGGATTTTTTCTTAATCTTTTCTGTTGTTCTGATGATGTTCTTATTGAAAGAAATGTTGGCAATAAAATTAAAAAAATTGAAGCATTCAATCGGTTTGCATCTATACAATCTTGAATACTTTGTTTGGATATTTCATATCAGTCATTTTATCATATTTATACAGTTTATTTATTGAAAATATTTGGTGCATTTATGAAATGATACCTTAGTCCCAATAATGGTATCCCTAATTTCCAGAAACCAGTTCTTTTAAGACAGGTAATCTTTAGGAACCTATTCTGCTTATTTTCTTTTCAATCTGAGAATGGAGACAAACCCCTTTATAGTACCAAAAAGAATTAAACCGTTTTGATAATTTAATAGAAAACATTTATTTAACATATTTCCAGATTGAAATTCTGTTCTCATCATATTTCTGTTCAGAAGTACGATGCTTTTTGATTCTAGTGTCATCAGCTGTGTTATGGTTTCTTAATAGAAAACTGAACTGCTACAGTCCCAAACGTGTAATGGAAGAACTATCAAATTTACAAATGGAAGATTTGCCACAATTTTAACTTCAACACAACTTCTTTTGCTAGAATAAATTATATTCATCACAGAAAAAAACTCTTTCAGTCTTACAGCAATGATATTAATTATATTTTTAGCATTTTGGATAGTTTCAGGTACAACATGTTATTGGTAATTTCTTAATGTTGGTATTAATATTTTCAATGTAATCATAGAAATCATTAACATTATCGCTTGTTGTGTGCATGTGTGTTTATTACAGATTCACTAGGTGCATATGTGAACATAGCATAACTGACATTTTACCTAGACCATCGGCCATTATTATGTAAGATTATTTTCAGATAATCCAACAACCAGTTCACTAAGCTTTTATAAAAATTTTAAGAATTGGTTCATATGAACTGGGGTAAACCAATAGGGTGCCACCACTGCTTAGTCTCTTTTGAAACATTCTCTCTGTAATCTCAATCATATATACCAATGTTTTTTTTTTAAAGAATCTGTAAAGTTCTATTTGTCACCAGATGCTAGATTGTATTTCTGATAATATAAACAAGATTATCTCCTTACACATATTTGTGTTTGGTGACCTTCACTGGTATCCAAACCCTGAACTTCTGAATCTCTCAATCTTTCGCACAAGTTTGGACTTCCCAATGCATTTCCCCAGTAACCCTGATGTACATGGTTCTCTTCTAGATCTCTTTTATACCTCTATCCCTGATTCATGTTGAACTATGCAGCTCTGGCAACTCTGATCATGCAGTAGTGTCTGTAAACATCTATCTTTGCACCACCCCACCAGCCAAGAACACCCTTCTATTATCAATGAGTGGATTGGGACTCGTTCCATGATTTAGTTTGTGACATCCCTTGGATTGAAGTTTTTAATCATCCTGTTAAAAAATGTGCATCTGAGTTCTCCTGGGTAAAAGCTGGCATCAATGCTTTCATTCTAGCAAGCAAGTACCAAATTAAATCATATTCATCTCCTTGATTCTCACCTACATGCTTGGCCACTATAGCCCACAGGAATCACTTATTCCAGCTGTACCAGAGTGTCATATCTGATTGCAACAGATGTCTCTTTGTCTCTGCTCATAATGAGCAAAAGTGTGTCCTCAAACAAGTGAAGCTACTGTTTGCTGATAGAATGAAAAAACATCTCACAAGTTTGATTCTAGAGATTCTTGGCGGCTCTGCAAGATCCCTTCTCTATTCAATCAGTTTGAAGTCATGGCATCTACAGTAGATAAGGTTTAAGGCTTTGCTTGGAAATTCTTTTCTGACTCAACATTTGACTTGTTTGAGGTATCCAACCTGATTTCCCCACTAAGACAGAGGTTCTACCGAGTTATATGCACATAAGCCCGTCACTTGTCTCAGATATCATTTCTAAATTAGACTCCTATAAAGCAAGTGGAGGTGACAAGATCCCAGCCATTGTCCAAAAGAAATGTGCTCCTGAGATGGCTCCAGTTCTCTCCAAACTCTACAATAATTACCTCACTGCTTCCTGCTTTCCACCTTGTTGGAAATCCTCCTTTGTAGTTCATGTTTTTAAAACCTCTGGAGAACCTTCTGCCCCCCCCCCTATTGATTTATTAGTTTCCTACCACTTTTCAACAAAGTATTCAAGGCTTTAATCAATGCTGAAGGGGGTTAAGCACCTTACCTCTCATGACTTACTCTCTGACAAACAATATAGCTTCAGTTTTGCCAGATCTACCACTGATTTGCTAACAGCCATTACTGAATATGTATGTCAAGCTCTTGATAATAACAGCAAAGCCTGAGCTGTGGCTCTAGATATCTTAAAAAGCATTTGACAGGGTTTAGCATGCTGATCTTCTACAAAGCTCCAGGGCATTAAAGGATGATTGTTTGATTTAATCCAGTTCTTCCAATGAAATTGTGAAATGAAGGTCATTTTGAACAGACGTTTTCAGATCCTTTCACATGAACACAAGTGTCCTCCAAAGCTCTACCCTGGGTCCTACACAGTTTCTGATCTTCATCAATGATCTTCCTGATATCATCAGTTCCCAAGTAGGCATTTATGCAGATGACACTACCATTTACTCCTGTCTCAATAGCAAATCTGTCAGAGCTGACATAGTGAACCTGGACACTGCTTTGAAAAGGACCTCCAATAAGTGGTTAACTGGGGCAGTAAATGGCTTGTAAATTTTAATGCCTCTAAAACTAAACTGCTCTCATTTAACCAGCATAGAGAAACTTTGCTGCTTGTTATCAGTACAGCTGATGCTAGATCTGGAGAGCAACCCACTGCACCTTCTTGGCCTCACGTTTTCAACTGACTTGAAGTGGAACAACTTCATTGAATCAACAGCTGCATTAATTGCAAGGAAAGTTTAGTCACTGTGTTGTGCCAGATGTTTTTTTCTTTTTCTCATCAGAGTCCATCTTGCACATTTACAAATCTACCATTTGTCTGATCATTGAATATTGTTGCCATATATGGCTGGTACTCCTGCTATTCATCTCGAGGTTCTTGAAAAAGAAGGATCTGCGATATAATCAATCCTGACTTTGCATCTCAACTTCAGTCACTTTCTCACTGACTTGATGTGGCTTCCCTCTGTCTTTTTTATAAATATTTTCATGGCATCTGCTCTGACTACATGAATTTAAGTGTGCTACTAGATTGTTATCTAGATACCACCCTTTTACTGTTGAAATAGTTAAACGTAACCACCTCTTCTCCAATAGTTTATTTTCTCACACTTCCCACCTGTGGAACTCCCTTCCATTTACTTGCTTCCCTGAAAACTACAATCTTCAAAAATTTAAATGCAACATCAATTGCCATCTTCTGTCTTCTTGAAACCCATTCATCTTTTATCCTTTCCTCAATCTCACCTACACCAGCCTTTTCTCTCACTTTCACTCTCTGAAATCCCCTGTGTACTAGTGGCATTTCCACTTTGCTTGGGGTGAAGTGATTAAAAAAATACTGCCTTTTAAGCACATCCTTCTTGTTTTAAAATACTTAATCCATGATGCTTTTCATGACCAAGTTGGTTAAAAGCATGTCAGATCAAAGTTCAAAGGTGATTTCAGATGTTAATGTTTCAATAGTGATTTGATATTTTAACAAGGGTTGAAAATTTGGCCTTGTAAAAATATTCCACAAAGCAAAAGTGAAGAAAGAATGAAAGTGGATAAAATGTAAATCAGTTATCTTTTTATATTCTAAAAAATGTTTAGGGTAATTACAAAAGTTTTTTTTTCTTCTTTTTCCTTAAAACAGTTTCTTCTCATGATGACAGTTTTCATATAACTGGAGCTAGAATAGATGCAGGAAGATTTCTTTATGATTGCCTTTACTACATTCACTGAGACTGTTACTCTGACTGCTACTTGAACTGACTCCTTGATACATTGAACTTTCATTTATATCTGACACATGGGAATACAAAATATGCATGAATATTTAACAGAAAAATGCTCAGATCAATTTGAATGTCTGTTACTTGAAGTCTATATAATTTCTAATAACTTAACTATATTATATGTTAAAAAGTTGAAACTTCGCTGATTAATAATTTGATATATATTTTAAATGCTGTATAAATTTTAAGTTAATTAAATTTTATTCCATACTGGTATTCACTTAGTCAGGATATCATTATTACAGGTTGAGAATGCTTTATCCAAAATTCTTGGGACCAGAATTGCTTTGGTTTTCAGATTTTGGAATACAGGCTATTTAATTTGATTATAGCATCTATAAAATGGAGCAGCTTCGGAATGGAACCCAAGTATAAACACAATATCCTTTTACATTTCATAACACACTTTATACAGATACATTGAAGTTAGTTTTATATATATAACATAATATATATTACATAAGTAATTTTTTATAAAATTTAATAAATTTTGTGTATGTCCAGATACACGTAATGATGCTAGTCATGTAATGCTCATATGGATTTTTAAGTGGTGAAATTAAGATTTCACATAAAAATAATGTTTTGTACTTTCTGTACATGTACAAGAAAAACAAAAAGATATAAATGCCTGATTCTTTTTACCTTTTAAATAATACTTTTACTGAGCATGAAAGACCCGGTAAGTAATCCACAAACAAAAGTGTTGCTGTGATAATTGCTAACCAAGAACTGGTGCCAAATTAGGCTACATGGCAGGGCTGGGGAACACTTACCCAGGGAAGATGAGGTCACTTACAACAGCTGCACATCACCTAGAAACCTTCCCAGTGCTTTCTGAAATTTTCCATGGTAAGTCATGTCAGCACCTGAAAAACTTTTGGATTTTAGTGGTTTTCGGATTTTGGAATATCGAATAAAGGATACTCAGATATGTTCTAATATATTACAACATAGTTGGTCATAACTGAAATCTACATAATTTGTTAATTTTACCAAATCTTAATTTATATATATATATATATATATATATATATATTTATATATAAATTGAAACCAAACCTCAATAAAATTAAATACAATTACTCTACAGACATTTTAAAATGTGTACAATAGATAGTCTTTAAATGTTAGCACTTATCACTAATAGTTTTTCCTTTATCTAGCAACTACTCAATCCAGGAACTTTTCTACCTCTCCTTAAACAGTATCTGCCAACCAGCTATGACAAAGCGTTCATGACTCCACATATAAAAATGGTAAGCTTGGGATGACCACAACAATTTTTGTCCTTCACAACCATGAACACTAAATACTTACTCTATGTTTGACAATACCCCAATGATGACATTATGCAATGTCGAAAGTACTCGGAATAAATTACAATATGAGCCAACACAGTGTTTTCCTCTCATCTTTTAACAACCGCACTAAAAAGCTTATTCATGAATATGAAAGGATCTTATCAAAAATAAGTAGACAGAATGTGTCTAAATTATTTAATGAAACCTGTCTGTATATATATATATATATATATATATATATATATAATATGAGATATAACTCTATAGAAATTATACTAATAATGGGCAAAATAGAAAAAAATTCTGTTATGTGTTTCAACTTTCAAAAGGACATCTTCAGACTAAATAATATTTTTATCAATAGATTCATATACATATAAGGGGGGAGGGAACAAAATATCATAAATTCAAGTGTTAATTCTACATTGAGAGAAATGCAACTCAGTTTGGGACAGCCCTCAATGATACCAAGGCAGATATACCCACACAATGAGTCCAGCATCTTGGGGCCTCTATGCCACAGAACCTAAGAGCAACCATTATTCAAACACTGGAAAATGCTGCACATTTTTACCTCTTTTTATGTTAGAGATGTGGGTGATCATGGCTCTCCACAGATTTCTTAGTAAATCTTGACCCTTGACAATCTCTTTTTGGCCTTCTTCTGTTATCCATCCCCACAAAATCATTAAGTAGGACACTCACTGTTTCCCCTCCATTTTTCCTTATTTCAGTACACCCTGTGAGTGTTAAATTCTCTAGGTCCTCTTACCTCATTATGTGTTGCAGATATTTCAATGGGCTCTAATTTTTTGATGCTTCAGTTTATATACATATATTTATGAACAAATAAATGTGTAAACACGCATACACATGCACACACACATACATACACACACGCATACACGCATGTATTAATTTATTTTTAATCAAACATTTTTATTACTGGTTAATTAATCAGTGTGTATTCCGTCTATGGGACTGTCCATTAAAGAAATTTTAGTAAAGAAACCTTGACAGGCATGGATGAAACCTGCATCCATCTTTGTAGGAGAAATTACTATCTGATCCAGTGTGCTTTACCATTCAGCCACAACAAATGATGCAGTAGGAGAAGTACATTCACTTCAGAAAGATCAGCTGAAGTTTCTGGGACACATAATGAGGAAGGAGGACCTGGAGAATTTGATACTCACAGGTTGAATAGAGGGAAAGAGAGACAAAGGAAAGCAGCATGTGACATACCTGACGGGCTTGAGCAGGTGGATGACAGAACGTGGTCTGGTGGAGGAAGCAGAAGAAAGGAGTTTGCCGAGAGCTGCAAGGGATAGAGGGAAGTGGAGAGCCATGATCGCCTACATCCGGAAAGGACATGGCACATAAAAAGAAGAAAAAAAAACATCCACTTATGCATGGCTGATAGATGAAATACAAATTGTTTAATAAATAGAAATGAGGTATCTATTTCAAATATGGAATATCTGCTATAATAACATTTAAAGTAATAAAAATATTAACAATAAATCCATTAATTCTTTAGAAATTGCTTTGTTTACATTTTGGATATAAAACTCAGTAAATCTGAAGCTTTTGAGAAAATAATCTGGGTGAAGTGGATGTCTTTCCTTAAGAAAAGGGAAAATAGAACCTTGCTTGCTGACTCATTCTCTATAGCCGAGCAGTAAAACCTACTTTTTATCAAATGTTGGTTTCCCCTACAAAATGGGGGATATGCATGCTCAATATCTGTTGAGGAATGCATTTTAAGATTTCTTCACTGAAATGCACAACTTGACAGACATAGTACACTCTGTTTAATAAATAAAAATGGGACCTCTATTTCAAATGCAGGCTTACGACCACATCATGTTGAAAACACTGGTTCCTGTACACTTACCGAAGTTAAGCAATGTTGAGCCTGGTTAGCACCGAGATGGAAGACTGGTTAGGAATACCAGATGTTGTAAGCTTGCATGTGTGGGTGGTATAATGGATAATGGATAATGGCTTGAGAGAGATGAGTTCCAATTCCCATTGGGTTCATTATATTCACACCCGCACAAATACCTTTGGGAAAGTTATGAATCCAACTATTCTCCCTCCAGCTATGGGTTAATTAGTAAAACTTATCATTATTATCTTTAAAAAAATTCTTAGTTTAAAAAAAAAAATTCCTGTCTTTAAATAACCTGCAAAGGGTTGATAAACCTTAAAAAATGAATCAATATTTCAAATAGAGTATATAAGACTCTAATAGAGACTATAACATTTAGAGTAATAAGCACACGCATATATGCTATTATATATATATATATATATATATATATATATATATATATATATATATAGTATGTAATAAAGTTCATGAAAATGCTTTTTTCCATTACAGAAATGGTTGCCACTATGAGGAAAATAAAATAAATATATATT
>OZ038487.1:79941082-80006082 GCA_964036315.1 Acanthosepion esculentum | reverse complement strand
GACACACATATCCATTACAGATACAAAAATATTGTTATTAATAAATGTATTTATATAGATATATTTGAAATAAATATGTTCCCACTATATTTATTTAATGTCTGCTACACAACTTGCTGGAACTGTCCAGTAAGTAAGACCATATAATTATATTTGCATGGATATATTGGAATATATATACATATATATCTGGTTGAGACAATAATCACTCGGGTCAGTTTGCACACACTCTATCTACATCACAAGTCTCCAGAGATTGATGGATGCCTACTAATAAAGCTATGCATGCAATATAGCCGCAAACACACATGCACACACATTCTCTCTCTCTTTCCCAATTCCCATAAAAGAAAAACTGAATAAAAAACATTCAATTAATCACTACACACACACACACACACATATATACATTTCAGTAATACAGTAATGTCTATTTATGTATACACATTCCTTTACATATGTATATCTGATTACATTATGCACATATGCTCAAGTAGATATAAATAAAAATACATTTTCAATGTATATGCATCAATATGCACCAATAAAAAATAACAAACACCATATCTGTGTGTATGTATCTACATGTATTTGGATGCATGTGGGAGAGTCTGTGTGTGTGCCTACGTGTGCATATGTATTGAGGTGTATGTCTATATCTATGGTTATGTGAGTGTGTATGTGTGTCTCTGTGTGTATAGCAATTTACTATAGTGTAGCTTAGATGTGGCACAAAGCCAAAAATGTGGAGCACCCAGTGAGGATTAAACTCACTACTCAGGTGCAATTGTTCTAGTGACACAAGTCTGTTAACCATTACATCATGTCAAAGTGTCTGTGTGTATATGTGTGTCTTAGTATAAATATGTATCTATGATTTTTGTTTTTGTGTGCATCAGAAAGTTTGAAAGTGTGTTTGTGCACGTATGTGCATGTTCTTTGCTTGTGTGTATGCATGCTTCTTTGTGGGTAAGTGTGCATGTATACCTGCTTGTGTGTGCATGTTATGCATGTGTGCATGTTTATGCATGTGTGCATGTAGTGTATGTGCATGACCATACATTTATATGTGCATGCATTTTTTGCTTTGTATATCTCTGTCTATGTGTGTGTATCTATGGGTGGCCATGTATGCATCTATGTTCATGTGTGTAAGCATGTGTGTCAGTGTGTATGTGTGTGTATACATGCTTATATGTATGTATGTGTATTTGTATATGTGTGTATCTATGAGTATCTGTGCATGTATGTTTATATATGTGTGTGTATGTGTATATGTATGAGTATGTGTATGTGCATGTATGAAGGCGCACATTTTGTTTTTGTGTGTCTGTGTGTTCATGCATATATATATGCATGTGTGTATGTCTATGTTTATGTGTGTGTAAGTGCATTTTAATGCATATGTGTGAATGTGTGCATGCACATTTTTGTTTTTATCACAATCCCATATAAATTCTTTAAGTCATCAGGTGCACAGCTAAACCCTCTTTGGTGCCAAAAATACCAATTCTGGGAATATTGATACAAAGTGCAACTGCCTAAGTAAGCTTCCAGACAGATTTACTTTTGCAGTTAAGCAGTTGGAAATGCATATTCCCCAAGTATTTTGAATACTTTTAGTTTTCTCAATTTCTCTCTCCTTCTTTACCACATGCTACCCCATTGCCTCCTCACACAAATACACACACACACACACACACACACACACACACACACACACACATATATATATATATATATATATATATTTATTCACACAATTTTTCATTGTTTTTTGTTTTTTCATTTCACTGAAAAGTTTGTAGGCTGACTACGAAGGAGTGATGCTAGAGCTGTGAAATCTTGCATGCATTAATTTCAATTTTCTTATTAATAACTACATTGTTTCTTTCTAGATAAACTGACATCTGATTATTCCAAGAAACTTGTTCATCCTGTTGCACAAAAATGTCATCAACAGTAGATATGCCATCATCGTCATCATCATCTTCATCATCATCATCATCTTCATCATCATCATCATCATCGTCGTCATCATCATCGTCATTGTGATACTGGTTCTCAGCCAAATGTTATTTCATGTTGAGGAGAAGAGGCGGGGTGCTCAACCAGTTCAAAGCCACAGTCATGTATAGCAGCCATTGAAACCAAGAAAATGTGTGCTGCAACTTTATCCTGATGAACCAAGACCCCTTCTGACAGTTTTTCTGGGGATTTGGTTTTCATAGGCTTTCGTAACTACAGCATTGATGGTGTGGCTCTTTTGAAGACAGTCAATAAACAATACCTTTTGCATCCCAAAAAACTGAGGTTATCACCTTCTCTGCAGATGAAATGACCTTGGTCTTCTTTGGAGCATGTGACGAGTGGTGCTTCCATTGCATGAATTGTTTCTGGCTCAAAATGACAAACCCAACACTCATCTTGGGTTAGGTAACGTTCAAGGAAATCATTTGGATCAGCCTCAATGTCAGGTTTTTTTTGTGATGTGATCAACCTGTGCACTTTTGATCAGGTGTCAGAAGACATGGAACCCATTGAGCATGCCAAGTTCATTGTGCTGAATATTCTCAACTCTCTCATGGGATATGCTAATAGCACTAACTATTTGATTTATAGTCACTTGTTTGTCATCCATCACCAATGTTTTCCTTCATGTTGGCAGTCCAGAACTTGGGTCACCTTCAAGAACTTTGGTCATCATCAAGACTCACCCTTCCCCTCCTAAATGCAGATGCCCACATTTTCACTGTTGATAAAGCTGGAGCATCATTGCCTAATGTTAATTTGAATGTCATTGGGTGCTAAACCCTTTTTCTGAAGATACTTGATAACATCACAATGCCTGGAAACAAAGAGTATAATTATTAATAAGGAGAGTTGAAATTAATGTGAGCAAGATTTCACAGCTCTAACATCACTCCTTCATAGTCAGTCTATTGAACTATATTTATATTATATATTCTCAATCTTTTTTGCAAACTCATGTGCACACACACACACACACACACACACACACACACACACACACACATTTTTTTAATTTAAAAAATTTTTTTTTTTAAGCTTATCACCCCAAGCAAGGCTGGAAGCCACTAGCATGCAAGGGGTTACAGAAGGTTTGGAGGAAGAGCAGATAGGAGTGGTAAAGGAGAGGATGTGGAGAAAGATAGTGGAACGATCAAGGCAATGGGGTTACAGAAGATTTGGAGCGAGAGCAGATAGGAATGAAAGGTGAAAGGATGTGGAGAAGGGAAGTGGATAGATCAAGGCAGCTGGAGCTTGTATTTGTCAGGGCAACAGGAATAAGGAAGGGAGTTCCACAGGCGAGATGTGTGAGACATGAAGCTACTGGAGTAGAAAAGATGTCTACATCTAACAGTTTCAACAGTGAAGGGGTGGGAATGGGATGCCAGCCTCGTGGGACGTTTAAATTCATGAGGCCTAGGAACCAGCGAAAGCAGCTCCTCGGAGCAATTATCGTGAAAGTATTTGTAAAAAAGACAGAGCAAGGCAATGTCGCGTCTGTGAGAGAGCGACTGCAGACGAGATTACATTGCATATATATATATATGGGAAAACATTATATAAATTTTTATATATCAAGAACAGTTTCAGCAAAAACTGTCAAATGGGAAAAGTTTTTTGGGTATGCATTGATGTAAAAACACATGTGCAGGAAGGAGTGGAGATGTTGAGAATTTAATGATGCTGATTTAAAAAATGCTACTCTAATTAAAAGAGAAATCCATTTACTAATACAAAAATGTATAGTAAGTGTTCTTACTAGAAGTGATTGTTGTAATTACTACATCATCCACCGCAAATTCATGTCCAGGTTCTTACAACATTTCACTTTTTTGGCGGACCTGCTATTATCACAATGTGGGATATGTAATAACAAGGAAGATGGAAAGAAAAAGAAGCTAAAAGTAATCTGATCGGCCATAAACCTAAAACATATACTAAAAAAAAATTAATACGTACAAGATAAATTGTTGCCATTGTCATATTTTTAATTTATTGCACAGTATAGTAGGGTCATTTGGGTACCATCTGTGAGAAAACGAGTACCATGATTTAATTCACTCTGCTAGAAATTTGGAAATGGCATGCTACACTGTTTGGCTATTTATGCTGGAAGCTCCAATATGAAAATTTCATAGAGTTTGAGTGTCAATCTGAGGACAGTGCAGAGTAAGAGTTGGATGAGTCTAATGGTGATTACGAAGGTATTTGGAGTGATCACTAGTGATGTTATGCCTCCATTCATCTTCCCACAGGACCTCAAACTCAACAAGAAGTCCTACATCAAGTGCCTTGAGGAGGTAGTGCTTCCCTGGGTCAAAAGGGTGGTTGCTGGAAGAACCTTTGTCTGGCAACAGGACTCTGCACCATGCCAAAAGATCAGAAGAACCCAGTCATGGCTGTCAAACAATTTCTATGACCACATCATCCCTTACATCCTAACTCCTCAGGCTGAAATTCCCTTGATTATTATGTGTGGGGTACAGTTGAGCAAGAGACCAAAAATATTCTTGTAATATCAAAGATAAACTGAAGGCAAGGATTATGGCAGCATTCACCAACTTGAACAAGGGGACTGTCCAGAAAAAATGTGGGAGATTCCAAAGTCCTCTGGAGGACGGGTTTGAAGCCAATGGTGATTTTATTAAATAAATTTACTCTTTAGTATTTCAAGATATTTTGTATAATTTTGGTAAATGTATCTGTTAAAATGAGATGTTAATACTGACATCTTTCATTTTCATTTTTATGTAATTTAGGCGTCAATTTATCCCTTGCACTCTTTATATATATATATATATATATATATATATATATATGTGCACAAACACACACATAGCATAGGCTAAATGTGTTTGCCTACCTTGAAATCAATATTTGAAATCTGGCTTTTACATGTGTTCTAAAACTGACCACTTGCACTAGTGGGAAATTTAAAATGATCTCAAGCACAATATTGTTCTCGTATTGATATTTACTAAGATTGGCTTAGTAGAACATAAGACAAAATAGGGGAAGGATGAAGGTATTTTGCCAACCTTCCATATGGCAAAACCTGGGATGAAGCACTAATATCTATATCAGTCTATTCATATATCTGTCTAGATATATCTCGGCCTCTTCTCTATTTATCTATCTATCTATCTATCTATCTATCTATCTAGTTATTTCAATCTGTTCATCTTCATCAGTCTATCTATATTCATATCTGTGTTTTATTTCAGTGTTCATATCTATCTGTTATTTTTATATCTCTTTATGTTCATATATATGTTCAGATCTCAAAATCTCTCCAGATATGTCCCTATCTATCTATCTATCTATCTATCTATCTATCTATCTATCTATTGTATCTTTATATCACCAGTGTTTACATCTATCTATCTATCTATGGTTTTAGTAAGCACCATAATTCTTTGAACTTTGTGGACTAACACTACAGAATCACAAACAAAGAACTATACCAGATAACAAACAACACATCACTTGAGGATTTTTTACCAGCAGCAACTAAAATGGATAGTGTATGTTACTCCAAGAGAGAATAATGACATAATCAAGATATTAACATTCCACATCACTTCAGACAAAAAAAAATAAGAATATTACCAACTATACGTTTTTTAAAAGAAAAATAATATTACCAGCTATAGGATTTTGAAAAATAATATTACCAGCTATACATTTTTGAAAAATAATATTGCCAGCTATACATTTAAAAATAGAAAAATATTGCCAGCTATACGTTTTTTAAAAGAAAAATATTACCATTTATACGATTTTGAAAAATAATATTACCAGCTATACTTTTCTTGAAAAATAATATTACCAGCTATACTTTTTTTGAAAAATAAGCAATATTTTGGAAAAAAAAAAAAGAAAAATATTTATTAATTAACAGCTAAACATTTTTTGAAAAAGGAAAAATATTACCAGTGTTACATATTTGAAAGAAAATCATTACCAGAAATAGATTTTTTGAAAGAAAAATAGTAACAGAAATAGATTGAAAAAATATTTCAACAATTTTTGTTGGCATTAAATGACCAATTGAGGTTGATATGCCGTAAAACCATAACAAACAAATAAACAAACATTTATATATAAATATAAATATATATATATATATATATATATATATATATATATATATATATATATATGTATATATGTTGTGGCCTTTTGGGGCCAGAAATAAAGACACAAAGAGAAGAATTGAGTTAAACAAAATATATTAACAGAAACACTTAATACAAACATATATAAATGAGAATGTAACAGCAAGAATGTTCAGTCTGACCGTCAGAGCTGACTGCTGGAAACTTCTCTCTTCAAAAGGCAGCACCTGCTCCTATTTATAGCTGGAAGAGTCTATGCATGTGTGGGTAAATTACCATAACAATATAAAATATAGGTATGGGCTAAAACACATTTAAAGTTATAAAAAATAAATCCATTAATTCTTTAGAAATTGCTTTGTTTACATTTCGGATACAAAATGGAACAGGTATAATCTTTCAAGAAAAGTAGTTTGAATGCTGAAATGTGCTTTCCTTAAAGGGGAAAGTACAAACTTGCTGGGCCAAGCAGTCTAAGGCTCTCTAGATCAAACAGTGATGCCCTATTTTTATAAATTTAATTAATGAGCAACTTTCTTGAAAAGTTATCAGGATATAGACTGATAAAGACAGAAATTTTCCATTAAACATCAAATTATATAATCTAGATGGAAATGGAAATGGAATTGCCAGAACATGTTTAATTTAAATTTATGCATTTTAATGTGATCGTACAAGCAAATAGAATTAATATCTTTTGTCATGAAAATGATCAATTTAAAAAAATATTAATAGAGGAAAGTTTAATTTTATTTTTACTACCAATAATTAAAATTTGAAGTTCACTTTAAGTTATTCTTCTTTTATGTGCCATGTTCCTTCAAAATGAGAGGGAATCATAACACTCCACAACTTCCTATCCTTCCAATGTCTAACAAATGCTTGTCCCCTTACTATTTCTCCAAGTCCCTGTTCTGTCATCCATTTACACAAGCTTGTAGCCAAAGTATTATCAGCAATAATCAATTACATGACATCAGTATCTTAGGACGCAACAAAAGCTTGTTAATTTTCTGTCCCAATGTCGTAATGTCAGATGAAAATGTAGCCTTGCAACTTTCCAGTCAATGCACATGGGCAGAGAAATGAGATTTGAATTTACTGACTTGATGCTGAATAGCTAAAGTGAATTTCATCTGGAAAGTCATGAGAAAGTTGCCCCTTAACTAACCTTCACTTAAATTGATAGCCAATGTTGAAAAACAAAGTTATCATTTGTATTGTCATATATTCCCAGTATTTTTCTCTCTTCTATTGATTTCCTTATCTCAACTCAATATTGCTGAGACAAGTGACCAATTTTAGTCACGTGCCTCTATACTCTTCTGATTTAATGATGGTATTTTCCCCAAGAGTTTCGGGTTGTTGTTGGTGTATGTCCCATTGGCTTGTGACATGATGCCAAATGTGTGATATTGCTGTCCCTTGAGAATGTACATTGTGAATTTGGCTAGAAATTCCTGTCGTTCCAGATGGTGGTCTTTTTCAGCTGTCACTGGTTTCCCTAATGCCATTCTAACTTTCCAGGAAGTTTATAAAAGATATTGCCTTCACATGCAGCAGATACCCCACCACAAAAAGCTTTGTCTTTTTTCTCTACACACACACACACACACACACACACACACACACACACACACACACACACACACACACACACACATATATAGATAGATAGATAGATAGATAGATAGATAGATAGATAGATATACAATGTTTTGAGCACTGTTAAAAATGTAAGATATATTCATTGCAACATTTATTTATTTTGCATATCTATCTATCTATATATATATATATATATATATATATATATATATATATATATATATATATAGGATTTAAAATTTAAGAAATAATAGATATTTTATATATAGTGCTCAATATTAAAAATATTAAAATAATATTAAAAATAGAAACATCGATGTTGGGATAAAATTGATATTTAAAAGTTTAGTAGTCTTTTCATATAGTATTATATATATATATATATATATATATATATATATATAATTATTATTATTATTATTACTTCAAACGTTATTTTTAGTGGATACCCATATTTGAGTAGACATTTCTTTTTATTTTAAACAGAAATCTTATTGAAGAAAATGTGTCACATAAATAATTAAATCCATTAATTTTTTTAGAAATTGTTTTGATATATATATATATATATATATATATATATATATATATATATATCCAAGTTTATGATTGGTCTGGACAGAATAAAATTCCAATAACTAAAAATACTATTTTTAAAAGAGTGCTCAATACAGAGTAGAGCAAATATTATTTATTTAAAAATGATAACAAACATGTTATAACATCACTACAAAAATAGCCATTTTGTTTCAACACTTCTGGTGTCTTCTCAAGTGATGGTGTTGAATGACATTTCATATCGAAAATGTAAACAAATGCTATTTTGTGACATCCATGTTTCAGTAGCTGTCCTCATATTTTTAAACAGAGAGAATAACTCTACTGGCTTGCACATTTAAAAGATGTAATAATTAAACCTGTCGTAGAAACTGCTGTCTAATTTGGCATGCTTTAGACAGCTCAACCACAGAGAGCATCACAGGCCAGTATGGTTCAATGACATTTACATTCTTCAACGTTTAGGTCTAATAAATATTATATATACCACCATATTTTATACTCCATTCTGATTTAGAGATAAATTGTAGTAAACCCGTGTGTAACATGACCTATCTGATATAGGCATTCATAGTTAGAATAAGAAAAATTAATATTCTCTAGCACGTGTTCTAAAAAATAGGACTCAAGATAAAACTTTCCAAAACAGAAACTATCAGTTATAACAAATTTAGTATAAGAAATAAAGAGAGTGAACATAGAATTGGCTGCACGAGAGATAATTTTGCTAAACACAATTTTTTTTAATCATTTCCAGGTTATAATGTCATTAAGATGCAAGTGGTTACTGGGAGTGAAAGAGAATGAGAATACTTTAGTGAGGAGAAAGAACAATAAAAGAACAGGTCTCACGAAGACAGAAGATGAAGATTGATATGGCATTTAATTTTTTGAAGATTGTAAGAGGCAGGGAAGCAAGAAACTGGAAGGGAGTTCAACAGGTGAGAAGTGCAAGAAAAGAAACTGTTAGAATAGTAAATACAGTTGCATCTAGGTAGTTCAACAATAAAAGACCTAGTAGCACACTTAAATTCATATATAATATTTATAGAAAAGGCAAAGGGAAGCCATGTCACTGTAGTGGGAAAGTGACTGAAGTCAAGATGTCAGGTCAGGACTGTAACATTGCAGACCCATCTTTGGATTTTGTTGAGAATCTCAAGATATATAGCAGAAGTACAAGGTTAGATATGGCAGCAGTATTCAATGCACAGTCAAATGGCTGATTTATAAATGTGCAAGATGGATTCTGATGAGAAAAAATGTCTGGTACAACACAATGACCCAACATTTCTAGCAGCTGACCTAGCAGTTGATTCAATATAATCATTCCAGTCAGTGGAAAATGTGAGACCAAGAAGTTGCAATGAGTTGCTTACCTTGAGGTTAGCATCAGCCATGCTGATGGAAGGCAAAAATGTTTCTCCATGATGATTAAAGGATAGCAGTTATATTTTGGTGGTGTTCAAAAAATTTCTTGCACTGATTAACAACAGATTGGAGTTCCTTTTCAATAGCTGCTGCCAGTGTTACTTTGTCAAACCTATCACACTTACTATAAAGACAGGAGTAAATAGTAGTGTAATCAGCATAGATACTGATTTGAGAACTGATAACTTCAGTAAGGTTGTTGATGAGGATAAGAAACAAGAGAGGTGCAAGGATAAAGCCTTGGTGACCCCTGTATTAATGTGATATGATACACAAGTATGGCCATTCAAAATGACATTCATTACACAATTCATTAAGAATGACTGGATTAAATCACTGATTCAACCAGAGATACCATAGATCTTGAGTTCCCAGAGTAGGTCAACAGATCAAACCTGTCAAATGCCTTTGAGATGTTTAAATCACGGCCCAAGCATCACCATTCTTATCTATAAACTGATAGACAAATTCAGTTGAACTAGAGAGATGAAAGCCATATTGTTTATCTGAAAGAAGGTCATGTGAAGTGAGATACTTAACCAATTCAGAGTTAATTCGAGTCTCTAGTACTTTGCCAAAAAGTGGTAAAAGACTAATAGGATGATAATTTGATGGCTCAGAAGGTCCCCCAGAGTTCTTAAAGACAGGAACTTCAGAAGAGCATTTTCAATAAGCTGGAAAACAAGAAGCAGCAAGGCATTTGTTGTAGAGATTGAAGAGAAGAGGAGCCAGTCCAGGGGCACATTTTATGACAATTGCAGGAATACTGTCATGTCTGTATGTCTTGTAAGGATCTAGTTTGGAGATGATAGCAGAAACCATGAATGGAGTTATATATATGTCACTCAGTAGAGATTCCATTCTAGGTGAAACATCAGGCAAAGATACTCCTGAAGTGCGGAGTTTAAAGATAATTTCTGAGCAAAACATTCTGCTTTATCAGCAGCAGATGTCAATACTTCAAACTGATTGAAGAGAGGAAGGATTGAGTATTTACTCTTGTTCAACACACTCTTACAGAGCCATCAGTAATCTCTAGAACCAAACAAAAGAGGCTATGTAATGTCTCATTCTATCAGAAAAAGTGATTTTGCCTCATTATGAGTGGATACAAAGAAGATTTCAGTTTCATTTGGTAATTCTGTGCTGGCACAAAATCCTCAGTGCTAGCTTTCATCCAGGAAGAAACCTCAAGAAGAAACATTGTATGTTACCCTTATCATTACTGCACTTTTGAAGATATTAAAACTCAAAAGATTATTCAAGAAAGTTCAAAAGCTTGTGAGATCATTATGCTAATTCCTAGCAGGTCATTCGATGTGGTGTAATGGTTAGCAAGGTTGTCTTTCTAGATCAGTTATGACTGAATAGTGAATTTAATTCTCACTGGATATTCCATACTTTCAACCCTGCTCCAAATCTAAGCTATACTTAGAAAATTTATATAACTGTTTGTATATATTATATGTATATTATGTGATTTCTATTTTCTTTCTTTGCAATTGGTATAATTATTTTCTTTATCTATTTGAAGAGAAAGATGCATAGCAACTTGTACTATTTAAATATATTTTTAGCACTCTGTAGGTGACTATTTTCACCAAACAAAATGTTAGTCCTGTCGATGCAAGTTTAATTTGAATTTCTTGGTTGGGTAGTCATATCCTTCTATGGCAACACCTAAAACAATCTTGATTGAAATTGAGAGCTAGGCTACTGCAATCTCAGATATATAGAACTAATATATAAAACACTATATTTTGAAGGGATTCCATATACAGTAAAAGAGGAAGTAATATTTATAAATGATGCAGTGTGGTAAATGTTAATATCCAAATAGAGTAAGAAAAATAAACAAGAAGTCTTCATGCAGATAATGTACGTATGTGCACTTAGCTTAGGAGAAAAGATATTTGGGTTTTTTGTCAACAGTACTTGGTTAAGAAGCCCTTGGTTAGCTTATTTATATAATAATACTTTCTCTTAAGGATGCTGGCTCCATTCTTTTATAACATGATGAGTCTGGGTGGGACTGGTGGTGAAGAGAGCAGTCTTACTTCAAGCTGTTTGGGTAATGTGGTAGAAGCAAAAAAAGAAAAAAGAGAAAATGAGTCTTTGGCACATATATAGCCAGTGTTGTGCGGCCCTTACAGGTGTAGTAATTGGTTCTTTCTTTAACCATTCTGCATCCACATTGATTGGTTCTTCTATATTCCAATATACCCAGCTTTCAACAATATACAAGGTAACCAAAAAAGTTCTGTCCGTTTTTAAAGGAAAAAAAGAAAATGCTTTACAGTATGTGTAACTTATATTTAGTCTTCGAAGTAATCGCCATCAGCATCCAGCACCTTCTGCCAACATGTCTCCAGCTGTTCAATGCCCTTGCGGTAGAACTCGGGGGGTTTTGAGGCAAAGAAGTCCGTGAGGGCTTTGCACAAGTCTGCTTCATTGGTGAAGGATTTCCCACAAAGATGATTATCCAGGGAGTGGAAGAGGTGGTAATCGGATGGTGCAAGGTCAGGTGAATAAGGTGGATGGCACAAAGTCTCCCACCCAAGTTGCTGTATGGTATCCCTGACTACTCGCGCAACATGCGGCTTGGCGTTGTCATGGTGGAAAAGCACACCTTTGCGATTCACCAGTGCTGGGTCCTTCTGGCGCAATGCCTGTTGCACCCGTTTCAATTGCTGTGAGTATAGGTCTCCAGTGACCGTTTGGCCCGTTGGTAGCAGTTCATAATGAACCATTTGACGACCTGTCCACCAGACACAAAGCATAATCTTGCGTGGGTGCATAGGCGGTCTTGCGGTGTGAGGGACAGCATCCTGAGGAGACAACCAATGTCTGGAATGCTTGGGAGTTTCATACAGAACCCACTTTTCATCACTGGTAAGCACTCGATTGAATAAGGATGCGGTACGGTGACGAGAAAGCAGCGATATGCAGGCTGCCACTCGTTGTCCCTTGTGGACCTCCAACAGTGTTTGCGGAACTCACTTGCTCAGTTTGTACGTCTTACCTAGGCGGTGCAGGTGAAGTCTAACTGTTTCATCAGAAACGTTGAACTGTCTTGCAATTTCACCACATGTTAGACTACTGTCCTCTTCAATGGCCATCATTCAAGACCTGTGGTCGTTCACTGTGAGACTCATCATGGAGAGACAAATCTCCCGACTTGAATTTTCGAAACCAATGCCTTGCAGTATGTTCATCCACAGTACTATCCCCAAACACATGACATATGTGGCAACTTGATGCAGCTGCTGATAAACCCACTTTGAAGTCGTAAAGCAAACAGCCCCGAACGAGATCTTTAGACACTTCCATCCTTCCCACAGCTGTCCAGCTTATAACTGATGGCCGGCCACAGTGCGCATGTTTTTTATAACGTCTGATGTTCCTACTTCTGGCTGTCCGAATTTTAAAACAATTGCTACACGCATTTCGTATATATTTCAACTTCATTCAATGACTAATCAAAAAACGGACAGAACTTTTTTGGTTACCTTGTAGTAAAGATTTCCTTTTGAATCCTATAAAACATAGAAAAGAACCTTTTTCTATATCCAGTAGATTGCATCCATTTGAATTTGGGACATTTTCATGAATCTATGATTTTCCTTAATTGTAGCATTGGCATAAAGATACCACCTCCATTAAAATAATGATAGCATGATGTTAGGAAGCTTTACTAGCAAAACAGGTAATAATATTAATTTATTACCACTGTAACATGCACAAAATAAGAAAATGCAACCCACTGACAGGTAAATGTTGGTATCTTCTTCTATGGGTCATGTCCTATCAGGAAGTAGGCGATCATGTCTTTTGACAACTTCTTGTCCTTTGTAGCTCTTAGTAAATTTCATCTTTTTGCTATCTCTCTTAAACTCCATTGTTATTCAAGCTGGTTAGGTAGGTTATACACTACTTTCTTCTGTCTCTCTTATCTTCAATCTGTCCTGTGAGTATCAGATTTTCCAAGCCCTCTTTCTTCATTATGTGTCCTAGAAAATTTAGCTATTTCTGATGGTAAGTATAAATGTCCTTTTTTTTTCCATTTTTTCTGAAACTTTGTTATTTTTTTAGTCCTTGGTATTCTCAGCGTCCTTTTGTCGAACCACATTTCTGTTGCTTCAATTCTATTCATCTATTGCCATATAGGAGGACTGATATTGTGTAGCAGCTCAGTACTCTTTTATTTGTTTCTCTTGAAATTTTCCTGTTTCTTAGTATTAGCATAAATATGCTACTTACGACCAGTTGTTTGTTCAAACCTAAGACTCTGTGGAATGGACTTCTTTTTCTTCAAGTCTGACCAGGCCACTGAACCAATCCTCTTTCCTTTCTAAAGAAAAACAACCCGAATCCTGTTGATAGCTAGAGGCTATTGATTGACTGTATCAGTCATCTAACCAGCTAAGCCTGGTAAAATTTTATTAGCGTTAATTTTAACTCAATATCATTTTTTATTCTTGTAATAGATTCATTTTTAATTGCATACCATTATCTTTTGTCAAAATTACATTTTACCTGAAAGTTGAAAGTGTTTCAATACTATACAAAACTTGATTCTGTAAGTTCATGTGAAACACATTTTCCTGACTTTTGAATTTTTCTTATGGCTTGTGAGTAGAACTCTATAGTTGAATAATTGTATAAACATTAAAGAACTGATTAAATGTCTAATACTTCTCTAACATTTCTAAAGAAATCTACTGTATTAACCAAACATAGTCTTCAGCTTAAATTTCAATTGCAAGAATTTGGAATAAATAAATAATTAAATTTGGTGCAGGTAATGTAGCAGTTATTCGCACAGAGAGTGGAATTGGTGAGCCAAGTTCAAATTCCAGATTAATCTGTTGGATTCACTTTCACACAAAACCCCTTGGGAAAGGCATGAATCTGTCCTTTCTCCTCACCATCTAGGTGTTAAATAACAGGGGAGGCTGTGCTCTTTAACCCTGTGTAGCAACCTAAGAGAAAAACTCTAAATTCCAAACTGTGGAAGGCAACAGGAAACAACTCCATAATCTTTCTCTAGAATGTGTGGCAATTCATAGACAAAAGACAAAAGGAATCTGTGGAGAACCATGTTTACCTATGGAACATGACATTTAAAAAAATTAAAAAAAGACATTGAATGAGACTTGCATTCTATTCCACATGAGCTTGCTGTATGCTCTAGCAAGGATTTTACCATATTGGCTGTTAAAAGAGCTCACAACTTGTCAGATTATACTGTTACTGCATTCATTTTGCTTAACAGTTCTTTCAGTTATTTATTTTGTTTAGCTACATATGGTTGTCATGCATGGTGCCCAGCCTGTTCAGAAATGTCTTAACTGTCAACTCTATACAATCACTTTCTCAAATCATATATTAAAATGACCCCTCAAGATCTTAGAGAGGATGATCCTTCTTTGAACCTTATGAACTGGCGCTATAGTATCTCATACAAAACCATGCTGATTGCTTTTAACAGCAGCAACAACTAAAGTTAATAGCACATGTAACTCAAAGAGAAAATATTGATATAATCAAGATGTGGACTTTCTACACTATTTTAGGCAAAAATCCACCATCAATACTGGAAAGACAATAACAGTCAGTGGACTTGAGAAGGCTTTTTTCCTGAAAAACTGTTTCAAGAGAATGATTTTATAAATTTCAACCAATGGTAACACCTTTTGCTCAGTCAATGAATGCTGAATGTTTCCATACAAGGAAACAGTTAAGATTGCCATTACCATGAGAGATGAGGTGTTGGGATCTTCCCCGGTCGCATGTGTGTTTGTACTCAGCAGTGTGAATGGAATGAACAAAAAACCTAAAACCTGAAAATAACTGTTCAACAGCTTTTATTTCTGGTTGAAAAGGGAGTGCAAAATAGTAGTATTTTGTTGGTAAAATGGGTTTTTTTCCTAGTTAAGAAAGTTCTTGAGTATAGCAGTTGTTTTTTTTTAAGAGATATTTTTCTGTTAGTTCCCATGGGAGGAACAAGAAATTTGAATGAGAAACTATATGACCGGCCTCATCTTTTGCAGCAAGGATTATGTGTAGTTTTCCTTTAGAGGGTGTTTTGAAGTGAGATTTCTCTGCCGGTTCCTGTCGGAGGAAAAAAAATCTAATGTCAAGCTGCCAAGACAGGCTTTGTCTGCTGCGGTGAAGGTTGGCTTGAATGTTGCTACCACTGAAAGTAAGAAATGGAAAAGAGAGCTGGCTGTCAGATAGAGGCTGCAGAACAGGAAGGTGGAAAAGAGAGAGACAGCTGACTGTGAATGCAGAGGTAGCTGAAATTGAAGATGAAAAAGAGGCCGAATAAGGCTTGGTCAAGGCTTTTATGACTTCGGAGACTTCTGGTTATACCTTGCTGATTATTTCTGCTGCTGCTGAATCGAGCAAAGTAAGGATAGCCAACAAGTGACATAGGTTTTATACTGGAGAAGAGATACTACACTTTGATCATAGCCCAATGCCTAGGAAGTGAGTAAAAGCATAACCAAATTGAGTGCCAAATGTTTGCTTATAAAGAAACAGCTAATTAACAGAGGAGAACAGATACTACACTTGGTATCTACTTGACCCCCCACTGAGTCAGGTTGTGACACAAGGTCGGTTTTTAACGTGGGGCGAGGGAGGGGTATGACCCAAGTGTTTCCACTCGGACTGGTGGTCTTGGCTGGTCCTAGCTTGTCCAAGCCAGTGGGCGAAGCTGGTCAAAGCTGATCATAGCTAGACGTAGCCGCGATACTACCAGCGCAGAGACGAATCCCTGTGCCAGGCATGTATCAGTGATCGAATCCCAGCCAAAAGGCGATCATTAAGCGAGCGATTCGGGAACAGATACCACACTTTGATCTCAGCGTGATGGCCAGGGAATGAAGAAAAGTGTAACTTGAGTAGCATTGGCTGTTCAGTCAGTGAATGCTTCCATATAAGAAAACAGCAAATATTATCATTACCATTCGTGTTTCTGCATTGGAATATTTTCCTTGTCTTGTTATAAAAGACTTTCATTTGAGACAGACTTCCTGAAAAGGTTGACAGCAGCATTTTATTTAGTTGAAAAATGATGTTTTGCCATTAATTTTCAATGCTGATTTGCTATGTAATATTTAATCATCAATATGGCAGTGAATGATAGATCCTTTTTCTTGCAGACAAAGAAGAGACTTGAAATGCCAGAGATGTGGTTCTCTTGATGAATGCTGAAAATACCATGAACTGAACTGAGGAAGTTTCAAAGAACAACAAGGGACCATATACTTACCATCATAAAGAGGTAGTTAAGATTTCTTGGACACATAATGAGGAAAATGGGCCTAGTGAACTTAAAACACACAGGACATACTGAAAGTGACAAAAGGAGATGGAAAACATGGCATGATCTACTTAATGAGTTTGTGTGAATAGCTCATAAAACAGGAACAAAACGTGACAGTAAAGGGTGAAAAATTACTGAAAAGAGTGGAAACTGGAGAGAACTGTGATTGCTTACATCCTGAAGAGGCTTGGCACATAAAAGATGACTGCAAATCTCTTTATGTCATTTAGTTTCCTGTCTTTAAGAAGTGAAAACAGTCGCAACATTTTTAAGCTAGAAAAATTGAATGTCCTCGGATCTGAATGACAGAATAGTGTTGAATTTAAGAAAAAAAGAAAAAAAAGGAGACTGAAGTTGTTCAGAAAAAGAATGATCAGAATTTTAATTACAGATCAGGAATTGCTGAATCTTTGAAAATAATTAGCCTAATTAAAAATGGAAGTCAGTATGCATTTTTATTGTGAAATTTCAGACAGTATCATGCACTTAAAAATGTATGATAAACTGAAATTAAAATCTGTTTCAGAAAGTCTTCCACGAAAGACAAATTATTAGCTTTGCATTTTATTTTTTGTTTTTATTTCATTTCTTTTACATCTGGGAAATGGACAAGACAAATTGGAATCTGACCGTAAAGTAACCAAGCTATTTATGCATGTGAGAATTCTTGTAAAGTGTTTATTTTGCTCATATTGGAAATTATTCAATTTCATTATGATCATATTTGTAATTATTTCATTTTATCAGCCTTTATGACACATTCGTGATTATTGTGTATAATTATCTCATTATATTCTTGAGAGAGAAAATTAGCTGTGTTTAATCTGAAATGAATTTATCAGCATCTATCTATCTATCTATCTATCTCTCTCTCTCTCTCTCTCTCTATATATATATATATATTTATATATATATATATATATGTATGTACATAATCATTTTACACCAAGCAAAGCAATAGAGCTACTAAGATGCAAAGGTTTTTTTTACAGTTATATTGAAATTGTACAAGGCTCGAGAGCCATTACTGTAAGGAGTTTAGTTGGTGGCTGATACTACCATAACTGGAAAAATATAAATATGAGAAATTAATCTATTTCCTACTAAGGTCATTAAAAATACAAAATTTTGAATGTTGATTTTCAAGGCTGGTAACTTTACCCAAATTTGAATATTGGCAGAACCAGACTAGGCTATCTTTTTTCTTTTTTTGAAAAATGATATTCATTCTGTACAAAACTCAAGAGCCACTCGAGGTAGAGGCTTACAGGGTAATATGCACTGTTTATGGGGATATGTGGGGAATAAAATGGTTAACTCTCGACTTAAACAGGTTAAGATTGTAGTGATTGAGGAAGCATCCTCTTGGGAGTCAGATACACAAAGCAGTGGTTCATGAGAAGAGAGTTATATCTCACCAATGTGATAGGAAAGAAATGAGGGGAGATTTCTACAATGTGCATGGTATGGTGGGTCATAGCCATGAAAGTTAGAACTAGTGGAACTTAGGAATATAGTTTGTCTGAACACTTTCCAAGGAAATAGCAATAGAACAGCAAGAGGCTTGCAAAGTTTTGTCTGTGAGAAAAGAATTGTAGAATAGAAAATAATTCGTCACTCATAAGAAGGTGAAGACGCTTTTGGACTCTAACAAGATTCTATCAAGTGAAGACTGGGCAACTCTGACCCATATATGGCAATAGTACTGCATTATCAGCCTGACCTGACTCTTGTAAAGGTAAAGAATGGCAGGGGTAGACCCACTATTTTCCCAGCATCTTTAGTGATGGTTCATATGTATGAGTGGAACTTTGGGTCTGGCTTGAGTTAAAATCTGCTTCAGAAATATTTTTTTCTAGTCATTCTTATCTGATGAAGATGAGATGACTTCAGGGCCATTGAAACAAATAAACGGCAAATTCTCTGTCTGTCCATGTGCTTGAAACACCTCTAACTCGGATCACACTTGCTTTACATAGACAGTGAGCTAGCACATAGACTCAGTAAGAAGTCATACAGCGATACGTCGATACCAAAGACTATATATGTATTTTTCTACTAACCCGCATTCCTGGAACTACTAACCTGTATTACCTGTTTGTATTATTACGTCAATACATTTATTTTCCTATATTCATTCTTGGCGTTTGTTATTATTGGTACTGGATTTCATCCCGGAATCCACAACAACTTCGCGACGAGGAATTCGAACTCACACAGAAGGAAAAAGAAACAAAATTCTCTCTCGTCGACCACAACAACTTGGCGATGAGGATTTCGAACTTACACGAAAGGAAAGAAAATTTTTCTCTCTCGTCGACCACAACAACTGGGTGACGAAGAATTCGGACCTACACGGAAAAAAAAATTGACCGTTTGCCAGTGTCCACAACTTGGCGACAAAAGATTTACGAGGATTAAAATAACGAAAAGCGAGTTTTTCGAAAGACTCTTATCATGGAGGATTTTAAAAGTATTTTAGTAGAACTTGTAAAATACCAAAATGAAAAGCAATTACAACTCCAAGAAAGAATAGAAGAGAAGTGGCAAAAACAATTACTACAAACGCAGAAGGAAAATCAAGAATGGTAAAAACAATTACTACAAACGCAGAAGGAAAATCAAGAAAGACAAATGCAAAATGAAGAAAGACAAATGCAATTCCAGGAACTAATATTAAAGGTAGCGGGTAACAAACAACAAAATATCGAAAAAGAGGCGACTTTTTCCCAAGACGCAGTGTGGAACACGATAGAAACATTTAAATACTCTCTAGAAGAGGATAAAAAATTCGGGGACTATTTCAGACGTCATGAAGACATCTTCAACATCGATTGTCAAAACTGGACGGAAGCTAAGAAGCTACGCCTATTACTCAGGAAATTGGGAACAGAGAAATACACAAAATTTGTGGATTACATTTTGCCAAAAAAGACAAATGATTTAACGTTTGACGAAGCAGTTACATGCATTACGGAGTTTTTCAGTCCAAAGACGTCACTTTTTCACAAAAGGTGGAAATGTCTTAACCTCGTAAAGGGCGAAAATGAGTACTACTCCACGTTCGCCACAATCGTGAACAAACATTGCGACGACTTTAAGTTGGCAGAATTAACTCCGGACAATTTCAAGTGTCTTATTTTTGTACAAGGGTTAGTCTCAGCCAAGGATAGTGAAATGCGCAAAAGAATGCTTTCAAAACTACAAAATGAGCCTGGATTAACACTACAAAAATTATCAGAAGACTACCAAAAATGCCTGAGTATAAAGAAAGACTCGAAGGATATTGAGGAGTCAGGAGTAGCACACATACGTAAGTTGAACAAAAGTTTACGTTTTTCACCCTCCCGGGAAAGAAAACAAAAATTCTATAATAATGAAAAAAGTACAACGTATAGGGCAAATAATGACAAAAATCAAAGCAAATATAAGCCCCCCCCCATCTGCATGTTATCGATGTGGAGGATTACACTGGAATAAGGATTGTCGTTTTAAATATAAAATGTCTAGCGTGTGGAAAAATGGGACACAAGGCATCCCAATGTAGGAACAGAAAATCAATAGTAGGATTAGAGCTACTAGAATGCATGACGAAGACAATATTAACATAAGAAAATACGTGGAACTTGAAATTTTAAATAAGAAGATAAAATTACAACTAGACACAGGTTCGGATCTAACGATAATTAACCTACAGACATGGAGAAAGCTTAATAGACCGACCATGATGCATACATTGAAAATTGCTAAGTCTGTTACAGGGAAACGTATAAAATTTGAAGGAGAAGAAATCCTAAATGTAAAATTCCACGGAAAAACAAAAAAACTCAAGATATTTGTAATGAAAGATACAGAAAATCTGGTGGCCACAGACTGGATGCGAAAGTTCGACGTATGGGATTTACCTATCAGCTCATTTTGTAAGAAGATAAAGTGCGAACCATCAGAAGCGACAAAATTAAAGGAAGAATTACATAGTCAATTTCCCGAAGTATTCTCGAGCGGTTTGGGACGATGTAACAAGTTTGCAGCTAGAATTGAATTAAAAGAAAATGTCCAACCAGTATTTAAAAAGAAGCTAAACGTGCCGTTTGCTACCATAGACAAAATTGACAAAGAATTAGAGAGACTTGTACAAACTGGGATCCTTTAAAAAATCGAGTTCAGTGAATGGGTAGCACCAGTAGTCTATGTAAAAAAAAAAATCCGGAGAAATACGTGTTTGCGCAGATTTCTCGACTGGGTTAAATAAGGCTATAAAAGACCATCATTAACCATTACCAAGCTCGGGGGAAATATTTACCAAGCTTAACGGTGGTAAGGTATTTTCTAAAATAGATTTAAGCGAGGCTTATCTTCAGATTCCAGTAGAAGAAGATAGTACAAAAATTCTATGTATTAATACGCACAAAGGACTGTACAACTTCAACAGATTACCATTTGGGGTAAAAGTAGCACCGTCAATCTTCCAACTGACGATGGATACAATGCTCATGGGCCAGAACTTTGCTACCGCTTACTTGGACGACATTCTAATCAAAAGCGACAATGTTGAAGAAAACGCATCGCACATAAAGGAAGTTTTTCAAAGACTTCAGGATTTTGGGTTTAAAGTAAAGGGGAAAAATGTGTTTTTTTCCTAAATGAAATAAAATACTTAGGCCATATAATTAATAAAAGTGGCAGAAAATCAGATCCAAATAGGGCATCGGCAATAAAAAATATGCCTTAGCCGAAAAATGTCGCAGAATTGCAAAAATTTCTTGGTCTAGCGAACTATTACGGTGAATTAATTGAAAATATGCACAAATTGAGGGCTCCTCTCAATGAATTATTGCAAAAAGAGAACAAATGGAATTGGACGGAAGACTGTCAGAAAGCGTTTAAGGAGATAATACAAAAATTAACTTCGGAGCTAGCACTGACGCATTTTGACCCCAAACTAGAAATTATTATTGCTAGTGACGCGAGCTCACACGGTGTAGGAACTTGTATTCTACACAAGATGAAGGACGGCACATAGAAACCTATAGCTCACGCATCTAGATCATTGTTACCAGCAGAGAGGAACTATTCGCAGATTGAAAAAGAAGCGTTAGGCATAATATTCGCCATAACTCGCTTTCACAGATATATATATATATAGAGAGAGAGAGTTTACGCTTCAAACGGACCATAAACCTCTTCTTACGATTTTCGGATCGAAAAAAGGACTACCAATTTACACAGCAAACAGACTTCTAAGATGGGGAACTATTTTATTGAACTACAATTTCAAACTTGAGTTCCTACCATCGAAGAAAATTAGGAAAGCTGATGGATTATCTCGATTGGTACCTGCGAAATGCGAACCTCTGGAAGACTCGGTAATAGCGGCGTTGCGAGCCGAAGACGAAATCAGTAAAGTGTTATACAATACAGTAAAGGAACTACCTGTGACCTTGCTAGAGATAAGAAGAGAAGCGGAAAAGGATGAATTTATTCAGAATACCAAGAAAAAAATAGAAGAAAAGGAAAGGAATCTAGCAGACAGCTTTTCAATTTGTGATCACATATTACTGTATAATGAAAGAATGGTCATACCAAAATCGTTACAAAGGCGGATTTTGAAGGACTCCAGGAAAAGAACTGCATGAAAGCACTAATGAGAAGTTTCGTTTACTGGCCTAATATGGACAATGATATTACGTAAATAGTGGAAAGATGTAAAGGCTGTGCTGCTGCAGCAAAGGCACCACCATCTATACAAAAACCATGGCCTAAGGTGAACAGACCATGGTCTAGAATCCATGTGGATTATGCAGGACCCATAGAGGGTTACTACTACTTAATAACGGTAGATAGCTTTAGCAAGTGGCCAGAAGTTTTCAGATTCAAAAACCCGACGACGGAAAATACTATAAATTGTCTCAATGGATTATTCGCGAGATTCGGCGTCATGGATTGCTTGGTAACTGATAATAGTACACAATTCACCTCTAGCGACTTCAAAGAATTCTGTGAGACTTACCAAGTAAAGCATATTAAGATAGCTCCGTACCACCCACGGTCTAATAGGCAAGCCGAAAGATTTGTAGACACACTAAAGAGAGCTTTAAAAAAAGCAGAGGATGTACCGACAGAAAGAGCTATACAGCAGTTCCTCCAAGTATACAGAATAACCCCAAACGGGAACACACCATCTGGTCTTTCACCAGCGGAAGTAGGGTTTGCCCGCAGAATACGGTCTGTATCATTATTGCCTAACAAGAATAAAAACCGGCATACACCTATAGTACTCAAGAGATCATTCAAACCAGGAGAACTGGTCTATTTCAGGAATGTTCAGGAACAATAAGGCTTACTGGGAACCAGGTACAAAAATTAACAGACTAGGAAATGTGATGTACACAATACAAAGCGAAAGATTTTCCGCAGAAGACATATTGACCAAATACAAAAAAGACGGGTTGAGGAGCCAATCGATGGAGGCGATCTTTGAAGCTTTTGAGATTCAAAGACCACAAGAAGACACAGAAATTAGAAGGACTAGCAGGAAAAGAAAATTTACCGAACCTATGATTATCGACCATAAAAGGAAAAAATATTAACTGCCCCCAAAAGAATCTAAGGAGGGGGTGTTGAGGGGTCCCCCCCTTTTTTTCACAAATGGACTCACCCAGGGTATACGTATACTACTGCTAGTGAATACCCGAGGAGCGAACAGCGATCTAGCGAACGAACGACGAACGAGAGCGTACGAACGTAGCGGGCAAGAGTCACAGTGAGCGAGCACATAGACTCAGTAAGAAGTCATACAGCGATACATCGATACCAAAGACTATATATATGTTTCTACTAACCCGCATTCCTGGAACTACTAATCTGTATTACCCGTTTGTATTATTACGTCAATACATTTATTTCCCTATATTCATTCTTGGTGTTTGTTATTATTGGTACCGGATTTCATCCTGGAATCCGCAACAAAAACCTACAAACATTCCAATAGATAATCTGATGGAAACATTGATGGTCTGTACAGACAATGTGGTTCCAACTAGTGTCTGACATCTACAATATTTGATGTCTACAACACCCTACAAAAATCGTAAGTGGTGATTCAGACACATAGCAACTGGAAATGATTAACACCGGGTATACCCTTCAGAATAACAAGTACACTGCAAACATGACATCAAAACCTACAGGTGGAAGTAGAATGGTCAAGGAGAAAAACCATAAAATTGTCAAGGGCTTATCAGAAAATATTTAGAAGATCAGCATTCGGTACAACATCAGGACAATTTTCAGAGGCATCTCCACTCTATGGCAAAATCTCTGCTGAATAAATCCTAACATATGAAAGAACATGACCAAGAACTGCATGTGCAACATTCCTCACAGTTACGGCAAAGAAAATAAAAGTGAAAAACTTCGTCAAAAAGTAAGGCTGAAGTGACATCTAAAAGCCTAAGTCAGGGGCAGACAATGAAATCAAGTATGACTGATCATTCATGGAGAGAAAAGGGTAGTCATTAGCCTCTGTGGATTAAAGTGAAAATACTAGCAAACAAATCAAATGATTACTTGGCAATAATGAATATTATTATGATCACAAATCCCATAAACCATTAGGTTCTTTGGGGCACTCAATGTACTGAAGCCATAGAAACTGCAGTTGTATCTTGGGCAAGATATATTACTATAATATCTCTAAGTTATAGATACTTTATTATATGTAAGAAAGTGGTCATGCTTGAAATTGAGTAGACGGCCATCATATATTGGGTTGTCAGATAAATTTGTTTGTTTTTCCATTTATTTTAATTCTATTATTCATCAACATTTTTAACAAATCAATCGATAATATGGAACAATAAACAAAAGTTGTAGGGAAAAAGTAAAGCAAAAAAAGACAATAAAACAATGATAAAAATATTTTGCATGTTAATTCAAATGACATTGGAAAAAGCAAATGAATTTTTCTGACAACCCAATATATATATATATATATATATATATATATATATATATATATATATATATATATAATGTGGGCAATCAAATGATAAAAAAGGAAAAAAATGTTAAGTAACATGTTTTGGTTGAAGAAGGAACTTCTTCACTTTTACAAACTTGTAATAGTTTTAATGATAGAAAGGAATAATGATGGAATATATATATATATATATATATATATATATATCGTTACAGAGAATTTAAGTTGAGTTACACCATGGAATATGTGAGCGAGCGGCACTATATTGAGTCTGATTTGCTACCACCGAGGCCTGTTGGAACAGTTGGTATGACGTTTGCTTGATAACTCAACTGTCAGGGTTTCAATTCTCAGTAGTGGATGCGCACTGCCGTGGAGTCCCAAATATAGGACGAAACGGCCGTCCAGTGCATTCTGTTGAGGGTTCTTTCAGACTCAATGAATTACTTAATGATATATATATATATATATGTGTGGTAGGGGAAGAAATACAAATATTGGTTATAAATTTACACTGAATATGTTAAAGGTATAAAAATGATCAGCTTTAAAGTTTTTGACATTTGCTGTATTGAGATGTTTCTATTGCCTTGGTTTTATTTTTTTATTGCTCTTGTTTTTAGGTGTTTTTAATGGAGTTGTTTTAATTGCTTTTTATTGTTTTTATTTACAATTATTTTTTATAATAATTTTTTAATTTTTATCATTGTTATTTTCATTAATTTTTTTAATTCTATTTTCATTATAGTTTTAATTTTTAATTATTATTGTTTTTAATTATTTTAAAATTTTTTTGTAATTATCTTTTATTTTTATTATAATTATTTAATTATATTATCATAATTGTTTTTATTATAACTGCAATTATTTATAATTAATTTATCACAATTATTTTTAATTGTTACTATTATTTATAATTATAATTATTACTTTATTTTTAATTATGTAGGAGTGACTCCATCAATAAAATTATTAGTTTGAAGCCGTTTCTTCTGGGGACAAAACAGATTTTTATGAGTTTTTCCAATTTTGTCATTTGGTTATCAATTATTAGTCTGATATATAGATTTGTACATCAAATATATATATATATATATATATATATATATATATATATATATATATATATATATTTCTAAAAGAAATAATTAATTTTTTATTTATTAGATCTGAACTCTTCTAGACTGACTTATATGTACATTTAAAAATGTCAGATTAAAAATAAATCCATTAATTCTTTAGAAATTGGTGTGTTTACATTTTGGATACAGAGTCGAACAGATATGGTCTTTGAGAAAAGTAATCTTAATGCTGAAATGTGCTTTCTTTAAAAGAGACATTGACGATCAAACAGTGGTTTTACCTACAAATAGAGATGCAATTTCAAACCCTGCCAGAGAGCACATTTTATTTATTAAGTTTGCAGACCAACAGTTTCAATGCACACTGTTTAAAACAAAACAAAATTGTGGTGTTTATTTCAAATATAGGTATTCCCTTAAAATAATGTTTGAAGCAATATATATATATATATATATATATATATATATGTGTGTGTGTGTGTGTGTGTGTGTGTGTGTGTATTTAGGCAGCAATCCTTCTTTCATGCACATTTCATTAATTCGACTGACAAAGTGCTTTTATTTAGTTTTTTATACTATTACTCATGTGATCTAATAATATTTTTCTTTTCGGATGATAAATTATATAAAAACTGTCCGAATGTTCTTTTTATCCGAGCGCTTTCGGCTATAAATTTAGCCATTTTCAAGGATTATATTTTAACTGTTAGAATTAGAAATAGTTTGTTATATGTATATTTTATAAAATGTTTCATTTTTTGGTTTCAAAACACAGTCAAGATATTATGTCCATGTTCAAAGTTAATATTATTAAGTGTTGGTTTGTTTGTTTTTATTAATAAGGCTTCCATTATTTTTAGCCTTTTTTTGCATGTGGATGATGCTATTATATTAGTGTTGTCGACAAGTATGTTCCGAATAGTGTCCGGTAGGTCTCCATGAATATTTAAATGAGATCTAATTGAGCTATTGTCAAAAAGGTGTAGAGTTAGTCTGCGTGTTAGACATGTTGTAGTGTGGCCTATATAATTATTTACGAAAGTTGATTGTTGAGGAATACAATTCCTTAATGGGCATTTGAATTCGTAAATAATATTTGCTTTATTTAACTTTGTTCTAGGAGGTGAATTGTTATTTTTAACTATAAGGTTAGAAGTTTTCAATTTTTTATAATAAATAATTAATCTAATTGTTTTGCTATTGTCAACTGGTTTTATGCATTTTTTTATAATGTTATTAATTCTGCATTCATCCTGTTTATAATTTTCGTTCATCTAATTTTTATAAAAAATATTAATGCTATTGTTTATGTTTCTATTCTCATTATTTATTCGTACAAAAATGTACAAATTGTGGCACAAGGCCGAAAAAAGGGAGGGGTAAGGGCTGGTCTTAACTAACTATCCTATACCTAGCTAATCAGATTCGCGACCCATTCATACATTACAATTGACACATTCACCACAAGAATTCGTCCGTCACCATTCAATCCTCCATACACCATAATACCACATCCTCACCATAGGGGACCTACAAAAACGCGCCCCACACCATAAACATTTGATGATAATAAAATATATACAATTCTAATCATGAAAAGATGAAAGGGGAGGGAGATGAACCCCATAACAAACTAAAATTCAACAAATTTTTAAACTAAACATAATTTATGTTAGTAGGGCCCGTCCAACCCTCAAAATAGAGAGGCCGCTGTATTCTGCCCAGAGGACAAAACCAAGAAGCACTCTCGCTAAGGGAGTGGGAAATAGATAAAATACCTCGGACATGGGGAAGTAAAAGGCTGATCCAGTTGAGATGAAAAGGAAGTCAAAACAAACTAGGGAGGTTGGGAATCTCGACTTGGATCATAACTAAAAAGATGGCCGTGAAACAGGCCGGGAACAACACTTACTCATATTAACTAGGTACACTTAAGCTTATCTAACCTAACCAAGGGGAGGGTTCCACAGGAAACCACCCCGATGTGACTTAGGTTGACCTAGAAAAGAAAATCAAGGCTAGCCCCGTTCAAACGAACCAAGCTCGCCTCTTTTACCCACCTTTCACTGAAGACTGTCGAATGCAATCGTTTTCTATCAGTTCTAATCTTCATCCTGAGCTGATGCTCAAAGAATCGGATCAGATCCTGATGCATAAGACTATTGCCTCGCAAGACTTCCTCCATTCGCGTCGTCCATATCACCATTCGAGCCGTGGCTAGCAGCGTCAGAAACACCATTCGTTTCACCCCGGAATACGGGGGCGACACATTGTCACACGCGTATGCGCGATCAATGGACACGAGTTCTTCGGGAGCGAGACGAGCCGTCAGCTCGCCGACATGGTCCCATAAGGGGCGGACCCGGGGGCAATGGTAGAAGGCGTGCGAAGCCGTTTCTTCTAATCCAAGGCCACACCGTTCACAGTCTGGCAAATCCGCCAAGCCCCATATGAAAGCCTTGTCGTTGAGAGGCAGCCGATTCCGAGCCAATCGCCAGGTAAGCGAAAACTCAGGGTTACTGAGATAATCCGCCGCTGGCGCCCAAGACCTGTAGGAGCGGTACTCCTCCTCCGAACAGCAGAGTGTATCACGTAGGGGATCCTTCGCGCGACCCTCCACTAATCCCCGATAGAAGACCTTCCTAGGCCGTGAAAGGTCACTGGACCGCGGAATAGCCTTCAAGGTTAACCGACACTCGCGGAGGAAATGCGATGCAAGAGGCGACAGCGGACAACCCTGACGAACCGACCTCGACAGAACAAAAGCGCCCGACAACTTTCCGTTCACCTGTACCACAGCACTGGGGGAGCGATACAGGAGGCTAATCCAACGGCAGAAGTCGGGTGAGAATCCGGCAGCCTGCAGGACAGTAGCAAGGTAGCGATGGTCGACCCTATCAAATGCCTTGGACTGATCCAAATTGATCAGCGCGGCTTCGTCGTCGTCTTTTACGCCCTCTAGGATCATGCGGATCAAATGCAGGTTGCTCTAAATTGTTCGGCCCCTCACAGAACAAGTCTGCTCAGGTCCCAACAGAGACTCGGCAACTAACTGCAAACGCTCCTGCAGGATCTTGGCCATAATCTTTAACTCTGTGTTTAGCAGAGTTATGGGCCTATAATTATCTAGTTTCCCCCCAACACCCTTGCCCTTTATCAACAGAGTGATCACACCCCTGGAAATGCGATTGGGGATGGACCCCGACCGAAACCAGTTGTTGAACATTGCTGTCAAAATCGGGACAAAGATGTGCGACAGCCTCAATTACAATTCATAAGGCAAACCATCCAGACCGGGCGACTTGCCTCTGCCGACCTTCTTCAGTGCCTCGTAGACTTCGCCCTGCGTGATCTCTCCCTCGCAGCTAGCCGCTTCAGTCGGCGTAAGCCGAGGAAAATCAGCCAAATAGCTGCGAAACTCCTCCTCACGGAGACCAGGCTCCTTGGTAAAACGGCTCTCGAAATACCGCCGAAACGCCTCGCACATGTCGTCAGTCGACCGCAGAGTACGCCCCTCCGGAGATTCGACTTGACGAATGTAACGATCACCACCTCGACGGACTTCTTCCCGACGCAGTTCTGCGCCCAGGTTCACGGCTTCAGAGGACATCTTACTTAACTTATGTCTAATTACTTGACCCATGTAGCGCTCGCTATTCGAACGCTGCAGGGACTCCCTAGCTAGGGATATCTCTAGGGGATCCCCCCAGCCTCCGCCCGGGAAAAATTAGCCTTAAGTGTCTTCACCTTCTCAGCTCTATCTAGGGCGAGTCGCTTGCTGAAATCAGTGGTGAAAGACCTAATTCTATCCTTAAGTCGAACCCACCACGTATTCCCGATAACCGCCCCCACTAGCTCCCGCTGCACTAATTTAATTAGCTGCTCCTGGAAGTCCCGCCTGTCCAGTAAAGATAGATTGAACTTCCAGTAACCAGCCATTCTAGGCCTATGTTCTAACGTCACCCGGGCACAAACGAGTTTGTGATCCGTGTAGCCTAACCAGTGGAACGTGGGACAATCTAACAAGTCTATGTCGGCTCTACGAACTAACATTCTGTCAAGGTAGCTAACTACCTTGTCAGACGGCCAGCTATGAGCCCACGTTCACATTTTCCCCCTGGGATGATCGACCCGGTATCTATCGACGAGACCATAATCGCCAATCAGATCGACCAGGCTACGATCGCCCATTCTTCCGCAGCGCCCCGCCCCCTGTCTAACTTGGGATCCAGGACGGCATTCCAGTCCCCCATTAAAACTAGGCGCGAAGAATCAACTAGGAACGGTCCTAACCGCCGAAAAAAGGAAACCCGCTCCTCCCGGTCGTTGGGCGCATAAACCGCAACGACCCGAAACGAACCACTTTTCACGGCAATATCGGCCACGATCAACCTGCCCTCGGCATCGATAAGCACAATGTCCACCTTCGCATCAAGAATACGTCTGACTAGCAAAGAAACTCCTCTGGCACACCGGTCCCCATATGCTGAATAGATGACAAAGTCATCCTCCAGCACACACGCATCGGACGTGCAAACAAAGTGGGTCTCTTCAATCGCGGCGACATCCACGCCGAAGGACAGGAGATCCCGAAGCAGGCGGGCAGCCTTGCTCCGATCTCTCAAGCCCTTCACATTCAAACTGGCTATCTTAATAGACATTTGCTAGGCCTACAAAAAAGGAAAAAATTATGGCAAAAAACCTAAGCACATACAGGGCGGAAATCTGTAGCTGACAGGACCCCGACGCATTGTCCCAGGCTTCCTGTTCCCAATTCCGTCGTCATCCGCCCGCCCGAGACAATCCCGCCGACGTCCGTGGGATAGATTAGTTTTATAGCTCTATATAAGGAGGGGTGGAGTAATACCGGGACCCTACCAGAGCAAAACTGTCTCAATTTTTTAAGATTTTCGCTCTCCACCTCAAAAAGTCTCATATTAGAGAACGCAGCCCTTGCCTCGTATAAGTGGTTCATTACCTGTAGATGTCCCCCAGTTTCCCTTATGCAAGTTATAACCCCTGGGGCCTCGGGGAAGTTTCGGGGATCCTCCACGTTTTTCCCGTCCACCAGGTCCATCTTGTAGAGTGTCCCCAACAGGGCCCTTCTCTGCTTGGAAAGGCTCTTCTTATACTCATCCATGTCCACTTTACAGACCTGCTCCGGGCCTGAAAACATCTTTTTCTTCTTTTTCTTCTTTTTCTTCTTCTCCCTTGATGGATGAGGGGGGGGGAAGAAGTGGATGCGTGAGGGGGGTGGAAAGTGGGCTGATGGGAGGAGTGAAGGGGGAAGGGGAAATAATGCGGGTGGGAGAGGAAGAGTGACGTCTGGTTCTTAGGGGTTGCTTGGCATCTTCAAAAGAAGCCGGAACGGAGATTGCCCTGGTTCTATCCATGACTCTCTCCGCCCTGCCACTGTCAGAGTGGCCTTGCGACTGTTCGTCGTCACTCTCCTCCCTTGCTCTTTTGAGGGATGTCTGCCGAGGGGGAGGAATTTGTTCCACCTCCATCTCTATCTCCTGCTGTTGCTGCTTTTCTGGCTGTTGGGGTTTCTGTTGTTTTTGCTGCTGCTGCTGCCCTTCTGGCTGTTGGGGTTTCTGCTGTTGTTTTTGATGCTGCTTCTGCTGCTTCTTTGGAGATTTCTCCAGTCCCTTCTTTGGAGGTTGCACCTCTTTCTCTGCGTTCTTGGGTTGAGGAGTCTCCTATGAGGCCCGGACATTAGGGGACTTCTTACCCCTCACTACCACCGTCCAGGGTTCCTCCACCGACTTTGTTGTTGATCCCTCTTCTGAGGTCTTCTCCACTGTTGTAGCTGTCACAGCTTTTGTTGTTGTTGCTGTTGCAGATGTTGGTAGTTGGACTAGTTTTTTTGTTTTTAGCAGGGCACTCCTTGGCCATGTGGCCCAAAGTGTCACAAAACTAACAAAAGGGTCGCCTGCCCTCGACCACTACCAGCATCTTCCTCTGCTTACACATTATGGTATTCGGAAGGTTTTTGTAATTTTCCTGGTTTACTGTAATCTGGATTACGATATCACCAGTCGCGATCCCGATCTTGCTTGTGAGGGCCTTCACTTCATGCACTTTATGTTTCTATTCTCGCCGTTGCTATTAGTCACCTTGGACAAGAAACGCTTAATGTGGAAATCCAACAATTGATTAGGAAATCCGTTATTAATCAGCGTTTGCTTTATATGTTTTAATTCATTAAAGAAAAGCGTGCGAGAGGATGAGTTCTCGTGCGCTCGCGTGAGGAAATTCTTAATAACACCTATTTTATATCTAAGAGGGCATTCACTAGAGAAATTAAGATGACAAGAGTCTTTACTAGTTGTTTTTTTATAAACAGAAGTTTTAAAAGTATTATTACTAAAATCGACGAGAACATCTAAGAAAGGAAGTTTATCTTTTTCACTAATTTCATAAGTAAAATTTAGGACAGAATTTTGTTGAAATGTAGCTTTCGGATTTTCTATTTCTTTCTTGTTTTCAGCCAAAATAAAAATATCGTCAACATAACGAACGTATATTTTAGGTTTAACAACTTTAGTAAAAATCTTGTTTTCAATATAGGACATATAATAATTAGAGAAGCACTGCCCGAGAGTGTTTCCCATACTTACTCCGTCAGTTTGTGTGTAAATAGTACCATTATGGCTATAAAAAGGTACTTTAGTAGTGCAAGCAAGCAGTAGTTTTCTTAAAATATTGGGTTGGATTGATGGAGGTGGAATTAAATTATTTTTATACACCGAATTAATGATAATATCAATAGTTTCGGAGACAGGAACATTAGTAAATAAATTTTCTATGTCAAGTGACGCAAGAATGTCATGGTTTGTTTTTCATTTTGTGCTTTTAAGTATTTGGAGGAATTCATGGGTAGATTTAATGCTATAGTTAGTAGGGAGATGTGGGGTAATAATATCACTGAGAAATTTTGATAGTTGGTATATGTATATTGGAATCTGAGAAATAATAGGTCGTAAAGGGTATCCCGGTTTGTGTATTTTAATATTACCATATAAGTAGCCAGGTTGGTAATCTCCAATAATTTTGTTTATTTTTAAGGATCCTGCAACAGCATTGTTGGATGTTATAAGTTTATTAACATATTTCTTTAGAGGTTTAGCAGTGTTCTTATTCAATTTAGTAAATTTAGTACGATCATCAATAAGATGCTGAAGTTATATATATGAATGAACAGACTGAGATAGACAAATATGAACAGACTGAGATATATATATTTGACATTGGAATTAGTATCTGTAGCAGTGCAGAAGTATATGAACTAGTAGAAATATTTTTGTTGTGGAAACTATCCTATAAATACAATAAGAAATGTAGTAGGCCTATACAGAGATGATGGACTAATGATAATAAAAAGTAAAAGTAACAGGGTAAACAATAAGCATCATAAAGACATAGAAGTCTTTTTTAAACAGTACAGACTCAGAAGAGAAGTAGAATCAAACATTATAGAAGTGAACTACCTGGATGTGAATTTAAATATATTCACAGGAGAATACAAACCATATAGAAAACCAGGAAATTTCTCCACTATACATAAGCACTGAATCTGATCACGCTACTATAATCACAAAACACCTATATAAGTCCACAGCATCTAAACTATCCACCTATTAAAAAAAATGAAGGGCTCTTTCAAAATGTAAGAGCCTATATCAAGAAGCATTGGAAAAAAATGAACTAAAAAGTGCTAAAATATAGTGAACAACAATAATAAAATGAATAAAAGTAGAAAACTAATATGGTTTAATCTACCACAAAGTAAATCAGTAAAGACAAATACTGGCAGAATATTTCTAAAATTAATCAAAAAACACTTTACTACTTATGGAACTATGAAACTATTCAATAAAAATAACATTAAAGTGAATTGGGGTAAAAATATCTGAAAAATAATTGAAAATCATAACAAAATGTTGCTCAATAACAGTGATTGTAAATAAAGTAAAGCTAGAAGTAACATTAGACTAAAAATGGCCTGTCTCATGAAATGTAATTGTTTAGTGGAAGTCAGTGGTAGAAAATAATAATAAATTAAGGAAGAGAAAATATATATAGGGGCTACTGAAAATGAATGGAAAAGAAAGGTACAATAAACATAAATTGAGTTTTAAAAACAGTAAATATGAAAATGCTACAGTGCTGTCAGTGAATTATTAGAAAATTAAAAGAGAAATAGGTAAGACCCCTAAAATTACTTGGAGAATTTATAAAAAATGTAGTTCATGTAAAAATGATAGGGATAGATGTAAGTTTTACCTGGAAGGAAAATTTGCAATAGTAAGTTTGAGTAACAATAACAGAATACTTAATAAAAAAAACATTAGTTAATTAGCATCTTGTGTTATTAGTGTATTATTTTTTAATTTTTTTTCCCCACTAAACCTGTCCCTACAGTATGACAATTAATAGTTTAGCCCACCAACAAGGTTTTTTCTTTGCCTCTTTTCTTTTTTCCCCATTGTAGGTGTGGCTATTCATAGGTTTTTTTAATGAAATTATATTTATTCTGTGATGCTTTAGAGCAATTCACAGATTATATAAGGATTGCCCTGCCATTCTTTCATTTCTGTTCAAGTTGTCTGAAGATTGCATAAGTGTGAAACTTGGGTTATGACTAGCACTATCCTTTCATAGGATTTAATGTTGTCAAGCATTTTTTCTCAGTCTAGGCAATCTAAGCTTGAAGCTCTTTACTGAGTAGGTAAGTTTGCCCTTAGGCCTTTTTCTCTTTCTTTTTTCAGTATTGTCATTTTTATTTAAGACTTTATCTAGATAAAAAATGTAGGTTTGGGAAAGTTGTCCATTGGTTCCATCAAAGGATTTTCTTTTTCTTTAATATATATATATATATATATATATATATATATATATATATATATATATATATATATATATATAGGGTGCGATGGATAAATTGTCCTTTAAATTATGCAAAAATGAAAATAACACTGACATTTCATTTTAACAGATATATTTACCAAAATTACACAAAAATATCTTAAAATACTAAAGGGTAAATTAATTCAATAAAATCACCACTCACTTCAGCTACAGCTACTATTAAGACAAGAGTAATTTGTTGTGTCATCAGCATAGATACCAAGTTGAGAGCTGAAGCCATCAGGAAGGTTATTGATGAAAATGAGGAATAATGTAGGTCTAAGGATAAATCCCTGCATTATTGCAAAAAGACCTAGAAGAGTGGCCATTCAGAGCAACTTTCATTTTGTGATTTGATAAGAAAGATTGAATCAGTTCAAACATTTTTTCAGAAATGCCATATTTATGCCCTCCATGTGTAATTTTAGTCCTAATTATGTTATATCATAGTAATGTGTTAGATTATTACTTTACTAGTGGCTTAGCATATGTGAGTAATCTAAGTGCTTGTTCATGGAAAATTGTGGGTATTTTGTGACTTAGAAAAACATGTTACAAGATATTATAGGAATGGAACTCTGTCATAAATCAAGAACTCCTTTACAACATAAAAATATAAGAAAAACTAGTTGGAAGAAAAACATTCTGTTTGATTCAAAAATAAAAATCTTATTAATCCAATATTTGTAGAAAAACAAATGAAAGAATTTTTTCAGCAATTAAATCTTTAAAAAAATATGACCAGGTCAAAAGCAGAAAATTTTAAATAGAAACAAAAAGATTCTACCTTGCACATTTATTTTGTTTTAGACAGAGTCAAATCAAAGTGAACATGTCAATTATGAATTGAAGATTAAATAAAGTGCTTCTGTACTTTATCCTTTAAGTATTTTATATTTCTCCTCCAGTGAAGAACTCCTGCATTACCAAGGGTACAACAGGAATGTTTTAGAATCTGTCTCAAAGCTATACAAGGCATGTATGAATTGTCTAGTCAAGATATAATCTTGATAGAGTGCTTATAGGGCATTTGTCAAACATATTGACAACTGGAGAATTAGTTGTGGCAGAGAGGTTAATGTTCGCTTCCTAAGATTTTGTTATAATGCTGGCTAAAGGCAAATAATGATGAAGGAGGAGGAGGAGGAGGAGAAGAAGAAGAAGAAGAAGAAGAAGAAGAAAAAGAAGAAGAAGAAAAAGAAGAAGAAGAAAAGAGGAAGAGGAAAAAGTAAAAGAAACTTAAAATCAATGGTTATTATTTAAAGTATCAATATTATCAACTGGACTGTACCTGAAATGAAAAAAATAGGTTCCAAGTTAAGAAAATTAATGATTTGCCATAAGAGACAACATCCAATTAGAAATGTTGACCATTTTTATATTGCCAGAAGTAATGACTGTAATGACATCATCCAACTTTAATTGAACTACCAAACAAATATTTGGCTGGATGCTACAGCTTATTAACAGTCATAAGTAAAAGAAATTAATAAACTCAGTTTATAAAGAAAACAATAAATTATTACAGGAAGTGAACTTCACTGTGAAGAAAATGAATAAAAATAGGCAAAAATAGTAACCAATTTCACTTTGAAGGAAATAGATAAAAATAGGCAACCAGCAGAAACGTTTTTAAAAGCATCTGGTAACAATACTCCCTACATCATCAATATGTACTTAAAAGTAATGATGCTGATGTAGATAAAGACAGAACTAATTAGTGGCTGAATAGTGCACGGATAAAAGCAGAAATAAAAACATTTATAATGGCTGCCTATTTACCAGGAGGGAGGCACGGTGGAGTAATGGATAGTGGCTCGGATTGAAGAATCGGAGATCTGAGTTCGAATTCCAGTTGAATCCATTACATTTACTTATGTGCTAATAGACTTGGGAAAGGTATGAATCCTCTTCTTCTCCCCCAGCTATGGGTAAGTAGCAGGACAGACTGGGTTCTTTAGCCTTGGATGGCAACTGGTCTACCGCAGAATGAAATGGTAACCTACTGCAGGAAAAAATTTGCTTCATCAATCATGTATCTAAAGATACATGATCGCCTAAGCATGTATCACGCATGGCACATGACTGACTGATTTTCCAGGAATTACTTAGCAAACATGGATATGTGGGTGGTGCAATATATAGCAGCCAAATTTGAATTCCAATTGAGTTCATTAAATTCAATTACACACAAATACCCTTGGGAAATGTTTGAATCAGTCTCATTTCCTCCAATTAAATGTTCAATATTAGAGCAGACTAGTCTCATTAGCTTTGGCAGCCAGTCTAGTAGAAGAACAAATCTGAATTCAAAACATGAGGAGGGTTGTTTGGAGACTTTGTGGCACACTTTATGCCAGTTTTTTGCATTCAGTTCATTCAAAAGTGTAGTTGGTTCTGCACAAACCTTCACCATAATGATCAAATTATCTATGTGGGTAGACTGACTGTTCAATTCTAAGAGCTGAAATGTTGGTGCCTCATACATTGATGATTATGGGAGAGTGGTATCATAACTAGGTAAACATAATAAAAAACAAACCCAATATGTAGATTATACAAACAATTTGTTAAGACTGTTGGTCAACTAGTGAGTGGTTGTCCAAACTTGAGACTGAACAAATTTTTTCCTTCAACAGAACTAGATAGGTTTACCTTTCATCCAGTTCCTATTCCTCTCCAGACTTTTGAACAGGAGTAGAGGTTTCTCCCTTGTTTACTGTTCTTAGTTTCTTCTAAAGTCTTCTCATTCCATTTCATTCCCAGTAGTGCCTTACATCTTAGTGGCATTATTGCCTTAGAGTGAATTGATTAAAAAAAAAAACTGACTGAAGATAGTGCTAAAATATGCCTGTTAGTGAGATTATACATATTTAAATGCATCATCAACTGCAATGTTCTGTCTTCCTTCCTGAACTCTGTTCTTTTAGTGTCTTTTCTCCCCATTAAAGTCTTCTCATTCTCTTTCACACCCAGTAGCCCCTTGTGTCTTGGTGTTATTATTGTCTTGCTCTAGTCGAAATGATTAAAAACATATATAAAGGTCAAGATAGGGTAGTATAGTTGATGGAAGATATGTCAGTATTCCTGTTAAATGCACAAAAATGGTAGTGTAAGGATACAGAATGTGCTTATCTCCCTTTAGTGCAGATAAGTCAGTGATGTCCCCTTCATGCAGTGATGAAAGTGACAGCCAAATTCAGTTCAGTTTATCTCTGACAAGATTTGAACTCATGCACCATATCTTTGGGGATGACACTTTACTATAATAGTTCATCCCTGGTAGTCTATCACTAAACAACATTCAAATTCAGTTTGTCATATAACAGCATCTTCCTTTATTTGATATTGCATGGCCAAATTGATAACATGTCATCCATGTTGAATATGTTCCCAAGAAAATAGGATTTGTTATTTTTTTAAGCTGTGCTGCTTGCTAAATAGTTGCAGAATGTAAAAATCCTGAGTTTTGTGATAAAAAGCAGCAAAAATAGGATGAATGAAAGTTGAGTCAAAAATTAATAATTATTGACAATCCTTCATCTTTTACGAATTTGCATAAGGCTACATTTTGTTTGTATCCACATCTTACATGGTAATGGAAATTTTTGTCATTTCTCAAGTCCTGTAGCCATTATCACTCTATCAGCATATCCTGCTTTAGTGGGTGTGCTGTGTAAATATATATTTATATTCACCTGGCCTCTCCATTAAGGCAGGATGTGACACAATATCAATTTTTTATGTGAGGAATTCATACACATACTTATGCATATGGACAAAGGATAAAAAACTGACCAGTCCCATGACCACTGTCACACTGGCATCAATATTGCATCTCTTTTAATGCAATGAGGAAGGTGCTACTGCGGGGTTGGAATCCTCAATATCACACACCTTCTCCCTTTTAAAATGAGGAGAACAATTTATTCCACTTCTGGCCAAAAGCGCACTTCTGTGTCAGCGACAAGGTAAATATATGCACATAAACAATTTGCTTGATATCAGACTTTTATATATTGTTACTGATATATATATATATATATACTTTTATATATGCTACTAACATATTGCATTTAAAACATAAGCAGTAACATTTCATTTGTATAACAATTTTTGAAAGCATATTTTAAAAAATATTTCAGCTGTGCTATTTATTTTTATTTCATATTTTTAAAATTACCATATACAAGCAATATTTCTGTCAATGTTTTTAAAATATTTCATCTTTGTATAGAAAGAATTTATATCTTGTCAAAACTCAGTTGTATGTTAGAAAAATATCAATGTTTACATTTAAAGAAAATGCAAAATGAATATAATCTAGGCTTTTAAAAATAAGTAGTCATAAATAATTTTAAAAAATGTTAAAATTTCTATAAACTTCTATAATGTTAGGCCCAGAAATGTTATTTAATAATCTTATTTTCTAAAGCATTCATACCTATTGTTGTTGTTGGTCATTTCACATTCCTGCAAATGATTTACATTGTTCGAACTGTTGCCCGCATCTTTATTGCAATATTGTTTCGGCTGTTGTACACTCTGGTCTTCTTCAGGTGATAACTGATTGATTGATTTGTTTTTTATGGTTTATCAACCTTTTGTAGGTTGTTTAAAACCAGAAAATATTTCTTCACATTGTAAGAATGTTTTGGAGATAATAATAATTTACTGATTCAAGTTCTACTGATTAATCCTTAGCAGGAGGGAAAAGAGGTGGATTAATACCTTTCTCAAGGGTATTTGTGTGTAAATGAATATAATGAACCCAACTGGAATTGGAACCTGGCTCTCCAATTTCAAATCACCACCAACACATCCAAGCTTACAACACTTGATATTCCCAAGTGGTAACCCATCTATGTAGTGACCAGGCTCAATATTGCTTAACTTCACTGATTGTATGAAAACCAGTGTTTAAACATTGTCTGCAAAAACTAAGTAGAAAGAATATGAAAAAGGTGAATGGATATGTCTATGAAGAGATATCCTTTCTCGTATATATGTGTGAAGTTCCTATGAAAGATTATGAGAGACTTACATTTGAGAAGAATTCTTCACCTGTTGGTTTTTAGAATGATTTGATAAACCTGTGTTTAGTCTTGTAAGCTAAGGCCATTTGTATGCTAAGTACTATGTTGTGTTAACTACAACATTTGGTTCACTGGGGACTGAAGAGTTCCTCTAGAGAGAAAATAAAACATCTTATCTCTAAGGCATTCTGTGGATAAATCAAAGAAAAGAATGAAACTTTTGCATTCCTCACAAATTCTTTGGTAACACAATCTAGTGGGTGTTAGCAAAACTTATTTAGTAGACAAGTCGGTTATTTCCACATTATAAAACAAAAATAAATAAGATGAAAGAAATACCAGTCAAATTTAATAATAATTAACAATGATTCATCCAAAATATTCAAACAACTTAATAATATTGCTTTTCTTCTATGTGAAGTGTCTGTTAAGGATGTGAGCGATCATGGCTCTCCACAAATTCCTATCCTGTGTAGATCTTAGTAATGTTTGTCTTTTTACTATGTTTTTCCTTCACTGTTCTGCCATCTGTTTATATAAGATTGTTAGGTAAGTTACTCCAATGACTCAGTGATTCTCTGCTTAAGTTCCTCTAGGCTGTAGGAAGAGTGGGGGATATAACATAAACCCATAGGAAAAAAATCGTAAGTAGTCAAGTCAGGTGAATGTGGTAGCCATTTCAACAGCACATTCTCATTACCATTGGCACACATGATCCATCTTCCTGGTAGAGTCCCATTGAGATAAGTCCACACTAAGGTGCTGGAGAATGTTACTCAAGACATGCTACAGTGTGTTTGGCAGGAGGAGCTGAACTACTGACTTGACATGTGTCATGTCACAGGTCGTGCACATATTGAACATTTGTGAAGTTTTGTGAAATTGCTTATAAAATTGATATCCCTTTGAATTTTTTGTTTGAATTTTATTGTCTAACATGAAGTCTATTTAATTTAGTTTGCCTGGCACAAGTAGTTACTCAGATATTCACATTTTAAATAATGTCATTTTTGGGAGGACACCCTGTAAAATATAATACTCTATTTTTGGTCTGATCTGACTCTTGGAAAGATAGAGTATGGCAGTAGGTTGCAGTGATAAAAAGCAACAATAAAATACAAACCAACCAAAAATGAACAATAAAAATGCATTTATCTCAGAGTTTAAGGGCTATATATTTTATGGCATATAAGACACTTTTTTGTTTTGACAAAAATCTGATGCCTAAAATCTGTGTTGGGCTTTACACTCAGTTTGATTTCTAACAATCTTTTCCAGTGAGATTCAAGTCAGATTTTAGAAAGTTTTCCTCAACTGTATTTTTCCAATATATTTAATTTATTTTTTTACAGTAATGTCGAATCTGTACAAGACCCAAGACTGAAGAGAGTAAGGTACAGTTCATGGGGATATACAGGAAAGATAAGGGGTAATCCTAGACTTGCAGAAGTTAAGATTTTAGTGATTGGGAAAGCTTGCTCTTGGCAGTTGGTTCCACACAGCAGTGGCTTGTGGGAAGGAGCTGCTTGAGTGGAACTTACATCTCACCAATTTAATACAAAAGGAATGAGGGTGGATCATGGCATTGCAGGTCTTAGTCATGAGGTTCAGAGTTGGTGGAATGAAAGAATGTAATTTGCCTGAACACTTTCCCTGGAAATAGTGATGGAATAGCAAGAGGCGTGTGATGTTTTATCTGTAAGACAGAGAAAGGGTGGAAATAGGCAAAAATTCAGGGTCCACTCAGTGATGATAGTAGGTCACTAAATTGGTTTGCATGGAATGTCACTAGACTGAATTTGAAGAGTTTCCTATATACCAGCATATTTTATTTGTTGAAAATATAATATAGATATGATTATTAAACATAAACAACAATGAATGAAGAATTGAATGAAGAGAGTTGGGATTATGATGGTTAATTTGTTATTTCTGTTGCCTTTGTCTTCTTTGGTTAAATTGTTTAAGATGTCATCCAAGAGAAATGAATTGCTGGAATTTAGAATGCAGGTTCAAGTCTCAATGAAGGTTACTACTTTATTTACATTATTATCTTAATTGCTGGACGGCATTCAAGGTAAGAAAATGTCATAAAAAGGCACTAATAAACCGAATAAAAGACTAATCAAAAAGTTAATTATAAGCTTATTGACTTTTTGATTAAAAAATTATCTCATTCTTTTATAATAAAGAAAATAACCACCCAAGTTAGTAGAACCTAATTTTGGTAATTACTTTATTTCATGGTATATTTGACCTATGAATATGCATTCTGCCCCTTATTTTGCAAGGGAAAATTGTGAAAAAAAAATGAATATATTTGCAGGTAAGAATGTAACCTCAAATTCACAAATGAGATGTAGGGGAGTTTTTTGCTAAAACTTTTGGATAAAAGTGGATTTTACATACCATCAAATATGGTAGGTGAATTTGGTTTGATTTCTTCATTTTCTTTGGTACCAAAATAAAAAATAGGATTTAAAAAAAGAATTAAGACACACATTCATATTTCTAAAAATATTTTGTTGTATTTTCCAGGTCAGGTCAGTATTTATTAAGAGTTACTGTCTCTGACATCTAGCAGCGAGTGCTGGACACACAACGAGGAGTGAAGTCAAAACACAAGAGTAGCTGGAAATAGATTATTAACTTATGCCTCATGTTGAGACACCTCTGTTTATTTTACAATGGAGGATGAATAAAAATCCAACATTTTCAGTAGTAAAACATTTCAAGAATTTTAGAACAAAAAGGACAATATAAAGTTGCATTAATTCAAATTCATTATAGTTTACTTTATTTGAAAACTTGAACAAAATCACAAGAAATCATTATTCACTGTACAGAAGATGATGAATTGTTCACTGTACACTGGAAGATTAATTATTCACTGTACAGAAGATGAATTGTTCACTATACACTAGAAGACAAATTATTTACTGTACGGAAGAAGAAAAATTGTTCACTATACACTAGAAGACAAAGTATTCACTGTACAGAAAATGATGAATTGTTTACAGGTATTTAGAAGATAAATTATTCACTGTACAGAATAAGATAAATAGTTCATTTTACACTAGAAAACAAATTATTCACTTTACAGAAGATGAATTGACTTTTACACTCTACTCTAGAAGACAAACTATTCACTGTACAGAAGATTATGAATTGTTAACTGTAGAGTAGAAAACAAATTATTCCCTATACAGAAGAAGATGAATTATTCATTTTACATTAGAAGACAGATTATTCACTATACAGAAGATGAATTATTCATGGTAAACTAAAAGAAAAATTATTCACTGTACAGTATTAGTTGAATTATTCACTGTACACTAGAAAAGAAATTATCCAGTGTACTGAAAAATACAATTCTTTCACTGTGTGCTCACAGAATATGACCATGTATCTAATTGTGTTGTACTCTTTTTCTTTGTTAGTTCACTGTTTTCTTAGAAACTAATTGTTACTTTACTTTTTCCTCTTCTTTTCTGACAAAATTGTCCAGTTTTTATTGTCATATAGGAGAGTAGAAATCATATAATTCAGACTAGACATTAATGCGATATTTTTTCTGCTTATAAGATAATTTCAAGTCCAGTGTTTCAAAATTGATTTAACAACATCTAGAGAGACACTATTTATGCAGTTGGGATACTGGGATATTGACAGGAAACAAAATTCCTGTCACAGTAACACCTTCTTAAGTAATACCTTCCTTCTTTTTTTCCTATGCATCATCATTGATGGTAGATACTTTAAGAATAATACTAATGTATACTATTCTTTCATTAGCACACACTGGGTATTTTTGCTTGATTAAGTAATCATACTTATGATATTTAATGGTATAGTGTAATTCAGTATAGTGAAAAATTTGTCTTCTAATTGACAGTGAATAATTTCATCTTCTGTACAGTGAATAATTTGTCTTCTAGTGTACAGTCTACAATAATTTGCCTTCAATATGTCCAGTTTGGGTCAAATTTTCTGACCTCTTCAGTGAGACAGAAGACGCTTTTTATTCCTTTGGTGACATTTTTTGCTTTCTATTCCTTCAGTGACATTTTTTGCATTTTATTCCTTTGGTGACATCCAATTTCTAATCCTTCAGATACATTATCACCTTTCTATTCCTTCAGAGATATTATCTGCTTTTCCGTTACTTTAGATTCATTATTCCTTTTCTATTCCTTCAGTGACATTATTCACTTTCTATTCCTTCAGTGACATTATTCACTTTCTATTCCTTCAGAGAAATTATTCACTTTCTATTCCTTCAGAGACATTATTCACTTTCTATTCCTTCAGAGACATTATTCACTTTCTATTCCTTCAGAGAAATTATTTCTTTTCTAATCCTTCAGTGACATTATTCACTTTCTATTCCTTCAGTGACATTATTCACTTTCTATTCCTTCAGTGACATTATTCACTTTCTATTCCTTCAGAGAAATTATTTCTTTTCTAATCCTTCAGTGACATTGTTCACTTTCTAATCCTTCAGAGACCTCATTCACTTTCTTCTCTTTCAAGGACATTATTCATTGTCTACACCATCAGAAACATTATTGGCTTTCTATTCTTTCAGACACATTATTCACTTTCTATTTTCTCTGTGGTGTTATTCACTTTCATGAATAAATTTTCATTGTTGCAAAACCCTTTTTCTCTCAGTTTTCTATATGTTCTTCCTTTCAACTTACATTGTCTGTAATTGATTGCCTCATTTTAGTCAATACGGACTACTGACTGTTGCCTTTTCTGATAAAAAGCTAGCATCTACTATCAACCAGCCACAGACCACAACTAGTATGATTGTAGTAGGTAATTGTGATTTAGTGTATGAAAAAAGGATAAATTCAGAACATTTTCCATTTCATCAAATCATGATGAATTGGAGATAGTTAAATATACTTAATAATTCAACAAAATGAAAATGACAAAACAAAACAGTAAACAAAAACAAAATGAGACAAAGAACAAATCAAACCAAAAATCAAAACAAAAGATGACATTATTTAAATATTGGTCTCTTTCGTCTAGAAATCCATCTTACTTGCTTTAATGTGGTGTGGTAAGGTATCAAGTGAATCCTTTCATAAAAAGATATAAAAAAAACCAGAAGGATTACATGGCCTCATTTCAACCACATTGAACAGGCTGACAAGATATCATGCAAGAAATTTCTTTGCTTCACAAAAAGTTTTTGAAAATACTCTAGTCCCAAGTGGTTAAGAAGCCATTGCCAACATCAGATATTAATGGGCTGTGATATGTTTTTTATCTTTAAGGCAGATGCCAATTAAGTAAAGAAAGGGGAAAAAAATAAAGTATTTAAACAGGAAAATTGTTTTCATTATTTGGACAAAAGTCACGAGTAGTATGCTTACAGTATTTTTGAAAGAAAGCAGAATAAAAATAAAAATCCCAGACTGATTCTATAAATACACTGGCATAGAAAGAAAAAACGAAAAAGACAGTGACAGAAACTTCGTCTAAAAATACAAAAATAATATCTAATAAGCAATACAAAATTTCAGAAAATATCTGTGTTTACTGTGAGGTTGATTTCTTTCTTTAATGGTCAGTAAAAAAATAAAAATAAAGCAAATAAATAATATAATGAGGGAAAGAGTGGCAAAATATTATTTTAAAATTGTTAGTTATTTTCTAAGAAAACTTGGATAAAATTAGTCATATTTTTTGAAGATTTTCTTGGGAAGAAATTATTATCAAAATAATACACTCACATACATATATACGCACACATACATACACACACATACATACATACATGCAAACACATGCATATGTACACAAACATAAACACATGCACACACACACACACACATATATATATATATATATATATTTAACATATGCTTTATTTATAGGTTCAAGTGCTGACTATTAGGGATAGAGTTCATGTATGTATTTTTTCTTTTTTATCTGTAAAATCAGCAGATAACGAAGAAAAACTATACATAGAATAAATTTAAGTACTCTGAAAACAAAGAAACAATGCACACAAAACCTCCTTTACAAATAGTAAATGCATGAACAGCGCAATGCTTTCTAAATATATCTGGGAGATTAAAAATTAAAACCAAATCACACCAAAAATACATAGAAAACAAGGAAAACAACATCAGCCTAGAGCAATAAATCCCAAACTGTAAACTCTGCCTGAAGGAGAAAATAGCTATAATTACCTTCCCAGACAAATACAAACTTCTAAATAAAAGATCAGACTCATCCCAAAATGCAGACACAAAAACAAATTTTTACTATGTTACTTAAAAATCGAAAACTGAAAACAATGTATTTGGCCTGTTGCCTCTGGGTGTTGACTTCAATGTACACTTATATATATATATATATATATATATATATATATATATATATATATATATATATATATATACCATTTTAAGTGAATTTTAAAGACAATATTTAGGTATTTTTTCATAGTTTTATTCCACCATATATGTGCCATTTTGTTCCACTACCTTTCACCATCTTTGAAGAAGCCTCCTCCCAGAATTTAGCATCTTTCTGAGTCATGGACTGGTCAATGTGGTTTCACAGGCTTCCAAAGAGTTAAATTTCTTCACATTAAGAGAATTTTGTCGGGAACAAAATAAGTGGTATCCCGAAGGTGGCAACTAAACGATAATGATAGAAACTTTGGAAAAAATACGAAAATAATATTTATAATCAATAAAAAATGTGACTGGGTTAGTAAGACATCCCATCAAAACTGTACCAATTTCTGTCAGGTCTAAAAAAGAAGTGAGGTCTGGCATTATCCTGAATGAAGGTGACACCTTTCCAATTGGCCAATACTAGATGCTTGAGGAGTAAAATTAAAACTCTCCGCTGAGCAGAAAGTCACAAAAGTTACGTGAAAGAAAGAGAGCTGGGAAAAGAGCAGCTTTTATTTCAAACCCTTTTGCTTTTACAGATAGATTACTTGGTGACAAAGGAAATGGCAATCTTGATTGTACGTCTGAAGAAATCAGTTTTTTCTATGGAAGACACTGAGTGACCAAGATAGGGGAAAGACTCTCAGAGAAAATAATGCAATAGTGAACCCTGAACAGCCAAAAACAGCATTTGACATGAGGGCACCGACCTTCAAAGAAGTAAACGAGGTCATATTAACAGCTTCGGCACCAGGACCCAGCCGTGTTCCCAACATTATGTATAAGTGCAGTGTAAATATTCAGGTAAATCTCTGGAAGATATTAAGAGCAATGTGGAGGAGAGATAGAGTCGCAAAGCAGTGCTGGTTCGCCAATGCAGTGTGGATTCCTAAAAAAGAAAATTATAAAGTAATTAAACAATTCAGAACAATTTCTTTGCTGGATATGGAGAACAAGCTCTTCAGCATTATGTCCCAACGACTTCGGAATTATCTTGTCAACAACTACATAGATACTTTGGCGCAGAAGGGTCCGATTGCAAGTATCCCAGGTTGCCTGGAGCATATAGACATGTGTCGCAGTTAGCCCCTCCTTGTTTCCTTAACCCGTCAACAGGGGTCTCTCTTCCCCCGGGAGTATAAATACTGGCTGACCTTTCGCCTCTTTCTCTCTTTTCTCTGCTTACGCGCACGTGCGAGCAACTATCTCGACTTCGACCGCGGGCCGCAACCTCGCACGTGAGGCGAGGTATATAAAACTTTCTCTTAAAATTTCCAATATCTGAACTCTTATACACAACCAGCGTTTCCCATATTCTGGGAACACGCTAAAACAAAATTCACCCCGTACGGACATTCAACTCAACACACACACAACTTTCCATACAGACACTGTAACATTTTATTCATGTCTTCAATGTATTTGTAATTCGTGTATTAATCTATTTGTTATTAATATATATTTGTTCGCATACATGTATATCGGTCTTGTTTGTTTCTTTGGACTCCATTAAAGTCCAACATTCTTATGTAGCTGGACCGGCCAGAGGAAGCATTAACCTAGAGATAACTCATCTTCCCTTCTTCCATTCACACACCGCATGGTTTCTCTACACATGATAAAAAAAAGTGAAAGAAGGAAAGGGCGATTTAGCCGTACTGTGGCTGGACCTCGCTAATGCATATAGTTCCATTAATTGAGGAAGTTCTAAGACGATAGAATATCTCAATTTTGTAAGGAATTTCATAGAAAACTATTATGACTTCAACATAAAGACTTCTTGTTTGATATTTGGTTGGAAAGAAGGATTATCACTGGATGTACAATTTCAGTGATATGATTCACCCTAACCAAGAACATTTTAATAAAATCAGTAGAAGTTGAGTGTCGAGGTCTGTTGATAAGAAATGGTGTACGACAGCCTCCGATCCGTGCATATATGGATCACCTGGCTGTTATTACATCTTCTGTTCCTGGATGCCTATGGATTTTAGAGTGTTTAGAAGGGATAATGGCTTTTGGGCAAGAATGGGGTTTAAACCAACAAAACCGAGGTCATTAGTATTGAAGAAAGGAATTGCTACAGAAAAGGTTCCGGTTCAAGATTTCAGGAACCATAATCCCGTCGTTAAAAGAGAAACTAGTCAAGTGTCTGGGTAAAATTTTCAGTTCGAATAAGATATAAGTTTTATTCAGAAATGTTTTGTAGACCTCACAGTATTGTTGAACAAAGTGGACAAGTTAGGTTTGCCAGGCCGTTTTGAGGCATGGAAATATCAATATGCGATTTTGGCAAATATTTTGACGCCCTGATGCTATATGAAGTGGCAGTGACAGCAGTTGTGATTATGGAGAAGAAAACTAGTGCAATCTGCGAAGACGGTTTGACCTACCGATGAATTCGAGCAGTGCTGCTTTGTATGACGTATTGAACAGCTTGCAATTCCGCTACAGAGGATTTGTTGAGAAATTTAAAGAAGAAAATGCGATTCTTTATAGGGATTAAAAAGATTCTAAAGAGGCAGAGGCAGGAACTAAGGTTCAGCAGGGAGAAAGTGCAAGACATTTCAGGAGCTAAGTACAGCAGAGGAACGGTTAAGACAGATGGCTTTCATAGAAACACTGGCAGTGAACGATCGGAAACACTGTCTTCAATAGGAAGTGAGAGCAGGATTGGAGGAAATTAGGTCTAGCAAAATGGTGGCCTTAAATCAGCAGGAAGCTGGAAAAAATGGGAAACAGAAAAAAAAGGAAGATTTCCTGGTCAGATATGCTAATCCCACTAACATAAGTTCCTTGCGCAAGCATGATACGACATGTTAACTAGCCTAGCAAATGTCCACACGCGGGGAAAGATTGAGTCTCTATTTTGCTCGTTGTGTCTGAAGAGAGGATCCCTGCAACACTTATTGAGCAGTTGCATCAAGGTATTGTGTGAGGAGTGTTACCGGTGGGGCCATGATAAAGTTTTAAAAGCAATTGCAGCAATAGTCTCTAGGAGTCTCCAAAGAAGCAGAGATGAGCCTGATAAGAAGCTGATGAATTTCGTCAGAGCAGAGCAAAAGGTAAAGACACTACAGAAGCAGAGAACTTCTGTCGTCAGTTCTGCCTCAGACTGGCAAATAAAAGTAGATATAGGCAGGGAGTTAAAAAATCTCAGAGTAAATAATATAGACATAGCTACGTCTGGATATGGTCATTTATTCAGATAAAACCATGCCAGTTATCATGTTAGAATTAACAGCCCTTGGGAAGAGAATATGGACAAAACCCATGAAAGGAAATTTGGGGAATATTTACACATTTTAGAGGAATGCAAAAGTTGGGGTTGGTGAGCAATTGAAATAGGATGCGGAGACTTCGTTGGGCGGTCACTTTGTTGTCAAAATTAGAAGCGATGAGCTTGGAAAAAAACAGGGGGATTCGCTCAATATCTATGGTTATAAAGATCAAGCGATTAGCAGTCGGCAAGAAAGATGGGGAAATTGTGGGTTCTAATTCTATTTAGTGTTATATATGTTCGTGATTGAACTATAAAATGCCAGACAAGTCGCAGTGTGTTGCGTGCATCATGAGAATATATATTTTCATTCTTATCATGGTGGCATACATTATTTTTATAAATAGAAATCTTGTAAACTTTTACCTTCCTCTCCATGTTTGTAAATATGGGGTGTTAGGTTGAGGAGAGTGTGGTATATATGTGGTTTTTGTTTAAATGTAGTATTATGGTGTGAGGTTATAGAAAGTGTGTTTAGATCAGTGACTAGTTGAGTTAAAGATTAGGAACAGTGATGACCAGGCTCCCACATTCCCCGTTTGGCCTTGTGCCACATTTTATGTATTTCATTGCGTGCATTATGAGAACGGTTGTAGCTGACGGATGACGCACACAATCAGTAACGTCTGAGTCACCGTGGAGAGGGGGGATAATATTGAAAGACCCGAAACCCCTAATGATCCTCGGCTAAAATCATCACTCATAATGTGTGCCAAAGCATCACACCGTTGTATTTCACAACACACACACACACACACACACACACACACACACACACACACATATATATATATATATATATATATATATTGTATCAAAAGTAATTCAAGCTCACGAGATTTATCAGATATTAGTGGGTTTCAATTGTTGTTGAGATCTCGCGTGATTGGCAGTTGTAAGTGGAGAACATTTTAAATTTGAAAATTTATAAAATAAACCCGAGTCATGCTATTAGAATAAGTGTCTTTACGGTGGTGGAAAAATGATAGAAGCCGAGACGCCAGGTCAGGACCAATAATATTGCTAGTTCTTTGGATTTTATCAAGAATCTTTTAATAAATATCAGGAGCACGGGACCATATGTGGCAGCAATATTCTAAACATGGACGAATGGCAGACTTATAGATATGTAAGATAGATTCCGGAGAGAAAACTCGTCTAGCACGACAGAGTTACCCGACTTTCTTAGCAGCTGACCTAGCAATGGATTCAATATAGTCTTTCCACTTCATGTCAGCCAAGAATGTTAACTCAAGAAAGCGCAACGAGTCACTCTCCTGGAGGTTAGCATCGGCCATGCTGATGGACGGCAGAAACAGGTCTTTCAGATGATTAATACAGAGAAGTTTTGTTTTAGAATAGAGAGTAGTTTTGTTTTTTGATTCCAACCGACAGGGCGACATTAAAATGGACAGGATTAAAAAGAGGAATACTTCAGATACTGTTTTCTCTCGTTCATTTTTGCCAAGTTGAATTATAAATATTCATCATCGAAACTACATTTTGCGGAGGCAAATTAGATGAAATTACAATTAATTACTTCCAACCTCAGGGTCTTGTCTAAATCACGTTTTAATTTTTGACGCAGCATCGGCAATCTAATAAAGATAGATGCCATCTTCAATGTCTGTGTTGGTCTATATTGTCGCCGAAAATTAATTTCACGTTCGCCCATATTACGTGAGCTGTTGCTTCAGTTCAGAAAGTCATTTTTTTGTTTTAATGCCACAAGTCAGCACTGTTGTCAAAGTCTCACTAAAAATTACTTACAATGTGTACAATCATTAAATTCATTGGGGAGTTTCACTGGGGAAAATATCTGTTTTAATCCCCTGAAAATGACTAAGAAAAATAATTTCATTAGTTTGTGCTTTGTGTGTACAAAGGTGGCTTAAAATTGTGGCTAGCTGGTACACCCCATACTAATAATGGGATTAAAGTTAGCCTACTTGAACCGAGTGTAGGTGAAAGAGAAAGAACACAAAATCTTGTGTTCTATAGGCCTTTTATAAAACAATATGGGATAACGATATACAAATTTTTATATATCAAAAACAAATTTGGAGCAAAGCTACGTGACAGTCAACATTCTTCCTCATCAAGCTACGTGACACTTACACTTTCTTCCTCACAAAGTGGAAAAAAGTTTTCGTGTGGCGCGTTTCGTCCTTTAGGACTTCATCGGACTTGATTGTTTATGTTGATGCAACTACGCATGCGCGCGAAGGAGGGACGCTGAAATAAATTTTAAATATTTTTTAATATATGTTTTGGGTATATAATCTAGTCGATTTCATTTAAATTATTTTTCTTTTCTTTTTTGTTTCCGTCACTTTTGTTATTAAATGCCGTCATTGTGATAATAAATCTGCCAAAAATGGTGTAGCGTTGTAAGAATCTGGACACAAATTTACTGTGGATGATCTCGCGTTTAAAGCATTTTCTTAACATTTTCGTCTCAGTAAAATGTTTTCTCAGAAATAGCTTATTTACAACAAACGATAAAACAAATAAGCAACAACCAAGCGTACAAACTAAGACAAAACTCAACACCTTATGTATTTGTGGTGCGAAGACAGAAATAAACATTAAGACAGTCAAGTCAATCATCAAATGACAAAAATGATTTCTGAGTCAGAGGATCCGCGCATCCTTCCGGTTAATAAATTAATCCTTTGAAAATAAGTATTTAACATTTTTCAGTCGATAATAATAATAAAAAACATGCTTCATGATCCCTTTCAAGAGTATTTAAGTAAAGTCTCCAGACGGACAAAACCAGTAGGTAGATATATGCGGCAACAGCACAACGGTACGGCTTAAAGAAAATTCCTTTACTCATTCACCATTTTCCTCACTAAGCTACGTGACAGTCAACATTCTTCCTCATCAAGCTACATGACACTTACACTTTCTTCCTCACTTTCTCCCTTGCCTCTTTTTCTCACACGTACATACGGAGAAATCCCATTTGTTTACATCTTAACAAACAAGTCTTGTAAAAACACAAAAATTATATTTTTTATAGTTAAAAAACATTCCTGATTTTTCTTTGTTGTGAGTTGATTCTAATCCGCAACATACTAATAGCAAGTGGAAATATGTTGGAAGACCAGATTCAATAGTGAATTGATTGTATATAAAGTTATCCAATACTGAACAGGAAGCCCTTAGCTTTGGTTTAAATTTCGCTACCTGGATTCATAGAGATTGAGTTGACACAATAATTAGAAATCATAGACAAAATGATATAAATTTCACCAAAGTTTTCCTTCAAGGAATGATTACTGTCACTAGAAACCAACAATGAAAGAACTTTACCCCAGAGACACTTAAATGCACTAAGTAACCTAGCAAAAATAAGGAAATCTTTATTACCTCCTCGAACAAGGGAGGTGAAATTGTTACCATGAATAAGAACACATGCAATGAAAAAATTAATTCACTACTCAATGATACCGACACACATGAAAAAAATAAACAAATAGAATATCATTACTGAAACACAAAAATTTAACAAGGAAACTAATTAAAAATGTAAACAAATAATAGTATTGACTAATAGAATATCACCTTAGAACACCCAAACTTCACGGTCTCCCTAAAACCCACAGAACAGGCATCCCAATACGCCTCATTATTTCAGGTATAGATATCGCTCACTGCAAGCTGGTGAAAGCGATAACAATAATTTTTAACCCTTCTCGGAATAATCCATTGCTTACATATAAAAATAAAACTCAGGCAGCCTAGTTGAAAAATTAAGGGAAATAAATATGACTGACAAATTCATGGCCAGTAGATATAACATAGCTTTACACCAACGTCCAAATTGAAAAATGCTTAAATCTCTTAAAAATTATCTAACATAATCAAAGACAAACCTCTCCCTGAAGCTAATAGCTAAAATAATAAAAATCTGCTGTCTTATCACCAATCAATGCTATTTGACATTTAATAATAATTATTATAAACAAAAATTTGGATTACCAATGGGATCACCTCTTTTTTGAGTGAAAGCATGTATTTTCTTAGAATTTCTTAAATCTGGTGCTTTTCAAAATATTTTATCTAAACAATCAACAAACTTTTGATGTATTGATGATGCTCTATTAATATATTTTCGTGATATTGATTTTAATGATCTTGTAGATAAACTAAACAAAGTTAAACATACAATATAGTTTACATACGAAATGGAAAAAACAATATTTACCTTAACTAGATATCATGCTCCACTGCATTAACAGTAGCTAAAAAGTTAGTGTTATATTAAGTGTTTGGTAGCAAGAGAAAGGAATAACAAGGAGTAGATCTGAACAATGTTTGTTGTTGGCATGTCATACAGAGATGTTGAAGGATGGGTGGAATGTCCATTTCATTGGCGTTCACCAGGATGGTGGTCAGGTAATGGCAGTGGCAGGAGTTGACAAATCTTGTGTGGGTTTAGTGTGAGGTCATAGGGTATGGTTGATGCATGTTGGTTTATTGAGTTCATGGCGGTAGGCCATTTTCTTTGGTTGGTAGGCCGTTTTCTTTGGTTGGTAGACCTGTTCTGTGGATTGGCATGGTTGGTAGGCTTGTTCTATGTATGGAACAGTCTTGCATGTGTTGATGGATTGGTGTTACGGTGGTGGGTCAAGTGGGTTGCATGATTGCAGAATTGGAGTCGCTTGTTTAGCGGAGTCAGATTCACTTGTTTTGTAGAGTCGGAATCGTTCAGTTGTGGTCGGAGTCACTGCTTGTGGAGTTGGAGTTGTTTCCTTGTGGAGTCGAAGTTGTTGCTTGCAGTGGTAGCTTGCTTGCGGAGTCGGAGTTGCTTACTTGCGGAGTCAGAGTTGCTTGTTTTGTGGTGTTGGAGTTGCTCAGTTGCAGAGTTGCTTGGTTGCTGGTTGTGTCAACATTAAGATGTTATCACGTTTAGTACTTGTTGAGGAGACAGCACCGTTGATGATGAAAGTTTATTGTGCGTAGACCAGATGCAATGTATGGAACCTAATGCATAGAAAATGACTTTTGTTAATTCGTTCTTTGCTTTTGTGGCATTTACATCCAGCCAGCATGCAGAATGAATCAAAAAGAGAGATCTAATTGTGGCAGAGTATAATATTAATGTCCACTGAAAATCAACTAATAAAAATGATCTAATAAATTTATAGTCCCATCATAAAAACAAAATCAAATCCGAAATAATTATCAAATTCTACTTAAGAGAAATACATTGAAAATACTTTCAAGCTCCCCCAATATCCTAACTAATTTAATATTCAATATGAAACAAAAGGCCCATAAAATATTTAAAAATAGGAAAGCAGTCCTGCCTGATAACCCCATTGAATTAAAAAATATATTGTCCTATCCACTATCACAACTGTTATGGTAATTTACCCACACATGCATGGACTCTCCCAGCTATAAATAGGAGCAGGTACTGCCTTTTGGAGAGGGAAGTTTCCAGCAGTCAGCTCTGACAGTCAGGCTGAACATTCTTGCTGTAACACTCTCATTTGTATATATTTGTATTACTGTTGAGGTTAATATATTTGTTTAACTCAATTCCTCTCTTGTGTCTTTATTTCTAGCCCTAACAAGCCCACAACAACAACTAAAATGTAAAAGAATTTCTCTAAACTCAACATAAGATTTGTCACCACTACATTTAAAACAATAAAAAACTTAATCAATGCAAAACAAAACAATATACTAATACTTGAAAGAGGAATTTACTCTATTACCAGTAATGATTGCTATAAAGAATACATTGGAGAAACCTCAGGAAATTTAAATAAAAAAAAGATTATATGAACAAAAACGGGATATTTTACAAAACAACACATTGAATACATTAGTTACTCACTGTAACAAGACTACAATTTTCATATAAAAGATGCTACTCTAATTAAAAGAGAAAATTCACTGAGACAAAAAATGTTTAGAAAATGCTTTAATATACAGATAGATCATCCATAGTAAAATTGCATACGGGTTCTATGTATAGTTTCACGATTCTTGGTAGATATTCTATTCTCACAGTAAATAAATTCTATTTAAAAAAAGTGATGGTAAGAAAAAGAATCTAAATGAAATTGGCTACATTATAAATGCAAAAATAAAGATATATTTTTAAATTTAAAATTACCAGTGTTTCTCGTTTGTGTGCATGTGTAGTCATATTAACATAAACATAAACTTAGATGCAGTTCTAAAGGATGAAATGCATCATTCAAAAACTTTTCCCACTTTGTCATATATCTTTATCCCACAAAACAATATCTAGGCTTGTGGCTGAGTGGTTAGAACATTTGCTTTCAGTCCATGAGAATTAGAATTGAACCTCACTGATCAATTTGTCAGGGAAGTGACTTCACTTTCAGCAAATTAGTTAATTTCTTCAAACCCCTGCAAGTAAATGCTTATAAGTTATTGTCAGACAAATGGAAAGTAGTGTTGCATTATTTAGAGTGAGTTGGCATGAAAACCATACTCTGGGTTGACTCAAACATTATGAGCAAAATTGGGTAGATGGAACTGTTCAAATGCCATTGATGGTTGTGTTAGCATGAAGTCACCAATGACAGTATTTGCATATACAGGCCTTGTTCAAATTGTTGGTCACATTAAATGATATGCTCTCTGTATGGTCTACTCAGTAACAATTGCAGTATAAACCACAGGAAATCATTTTTATCCAATTAGCCATTTCTCTTGCTTCCAGCCTTCTCTTCATAATCCAACATTCTCTACCATACAAGATGGTTCATATTACATAACAGTTCAGTACAGTTTCTTTGTTTCAAACAAAATTTTCCTTTTTCTTAATACTTTGCTTAGCTTTTGGAATGCATTTTTTGCTTTTTCAATGCACCCTCAAATTTCAGTGTCATAAGTTCCTTCCGCCACCATTAAAACACTTTCAAGATAATTAAATGTTTGTACTTGCTTGATTTTGGTGTCCCCAATTTGCTGTTTTCAACTTGGGATATTCCAATTGCTTGCAACCTTATCTTCTGTCCTGTTTAATGTTTGATCCTTCTTCTCATGTTCCTTTACTATCTTCTCTAGGAATTCTTGTAGTTACTTTTAAGAACTTGAATCTTCTTTAATCCTTTCTGGATGAGGTCGATCACAGCTCTCCACAACATCCAGCATATTATTATTCACAATAATATTTAGATTTTATCATCCTTCTTTATCCTTGTTCTGCCATCCATTCAAACAAATTTAAGTATATTATTTTTCATTTCACACTGCTTCTATTGTCTTTAATATGTTCTTCAGGTTTTCTTTCCTTGTGATATGTCATATAAATTTGGCTTGTCTCTTTCTGATTGTAAATATAAGTCTCCTTGTAGTTCTTATTTCCTGTGAAACCTCCTTATTATTCATATGCACTGTTCACAATATTCTTAGCCTTTAGCCCACTTTGAACCTCAAATGTAATGTGTACATTCATGCCATCACAAAAGATGCTGAAAGAATGGCCAATTCATTGTAATGCTCCAGAAAATACCTAACACCTGCTGACACACTCTTTCGATTTCTTTGGTAAAGAGGAAGTTCTACTCAGACAGTTTCTTTTCCTGAAGTGTTAGAGTGTGGAACAAACTCCTGAGAGGCTACTTCCCTGGCCAATACAATCTTAACATCTTCAAGTCTAGGGTAAATCAATATCTATTCTCCAAATCCTCATAATATGCACTTTATCCTCCATTATTCTGTCTGTGGCCCTTACAATAATCTCATTCAGTAACCCTTCACCTTGAGTGTCTTTGGTGTCTTGTGATGGGCGGATGATAGCAAAAAAGATAAATCTCTTAGCATATTATCAATATGAAAGAAATTATTAGGTTTTTGATACTATCCTTTTTAATAGGAGGAATGAGATTAAGAAAGTTTTGTTATACAGGGTGTGACAGAAATATTGCCCACATACACTTCCCAGAAATACCACTTACTGTCTTAGTGTGAGATTTATTTCTGTCACAGTCTGTACTAATTTTACCAGCCTGGAAAGAGCTAATTTATTTATCCCTTCTTTCCTCTCCCTTACAACAATCTTGTCCAGTAACCCTCTGCTGTGAGTTGTCCTTGGGCTTTGTATAAAGTTTAGCTAACAGTCTTTTGCTTCAAGTCTTTTCTTTATATGTTAGGAGATTGTTCATCATTTACTACCTACAGGAAATTAAGCTATTACATAGTAGCTCAGCCCTCTTTTTTTTGTTTCTAACAACATTTTCCTATCTCTTAATACTTTCCTTAGTTTCTAGAAGATATCTTTCACTGTTCCTATGTGGCTTAACATTTCTGAGTCACATTTTCTGTCATCTAACCAGATAGTTGAATTTCTGTATTTGATTAATTTTCACAATTTACATTGCTCGGACTATCATGCTCATCTTTGTTGCCATATTTATCACAAAGATGAGGATGATAGTCCAAGCAATGTAAATAGTTTACATAAGTCATCTCAGAAATATAAACAGATATTGATTATTTTTGACTAACTCAATACATAAGTTACATGTTGGCATCTTTTTGAAGACAATCATGCAATCTGCCTTCTTACAGTTAATAGTCTTTACTTCTTAAATCTTTTAATACTTTCTGGAAAAGTTCTTTCGGTTTTGAGTATGAGTCTATCATTAGCACTGAGTCTTTTGTATATCTTATGAAAATAGTCCAATTTTTCAGTGTCAAGTCTTATTATTTCTTTAAAAGTATGAATAAGAAGTTCATCTTGCTTTCATCTTTTGCTGAATAATTTTTGCAGTTAGATAAAAAAATTAGTGTAGAATACTAAAAATATCATTGAAGGATGCAAAAGTAGTACCATCTAACTTTGATACTACCTGCTAGATGATCAGGTCATTGGTGATTAAACCAGTTCCCACACCAGGTTTTTCAGGTGAGGAGGATGACTAGACAACCAACAGGATTAAAATCAAGACCTGCTAAACGACGGATGAACATTCTTTAGAGTTAATGGCTAGACTGGGCACTATGTATGTGGCCAGTGCAGCAATGACATGGCATCACTGAGCAGAGGGTTTCCTAGACTGAAAGTCAACAGCCAGTGCAGAGGGGTCCCCAGTCAACAACCACATATCCATGACCAAGGCAATCCTTTGTTGGAGGTCTTCAGCCGTGGTTGGATCTGGAGAATGATGGGTTCTGACAGATCTACTTGCACAAGACACACTAGGCATGTACGAATATGTCTCTGGCTTTCAACTCAGATTTGTGCAGGGAACTGGTCTGCTGCTCAAGTGCCCAATAATCCTGTGATTATACCCAGCCATGTGACTGATAATGATGATGATGATGATGATGTAGAAGAGTTGAGATACTTTTGAATCTGATTACTTCTATGACATAAGTTTTAATTCAATAGAGATGAAGAATTTGAAGAATTATTTAGAATAGTATGGAAAACCTGATTGATTGAAAGAATGTGCAACACTTATTGGAAACAAACTCCCTGCATGTAGGGATGTGCAGAGAACACAGTTTGAATTCCACTCGGGTTCAACACATTCACTTCCATGCATATAACCTTGCGAAAGGTATGAATTTATTTCCTTCCCCACTGGTTGAATAGTAAGACTTGTATCTTGAAAAATCATAGTTATTCTCAAAAAATTGTTAATGTAGTATTTATTTGCAAAAAAAAAAAAAAAGAATTATTCTCACAGTCCAAAATGTTTCAGCTTTAAACAACTCATAAAGGGTTGATAAGCCATAAAAAATCAAATTAATCAAATACTGCATTAAAGAAAATCGGAATTAGAATGACATCCGTACATCAATTTTCAGTTGAAATTTTTTGGACACATTGTCAGAAAAGAGGGCATGGTAAATTTAACACACACAGGACATAGTGAAGAAAGCTAGGTCTAAGTGAAAAAAAGCAAGTAACTTACCTAATAAGATTGTCAGAGTAGATAGCAGAACAGAGACAAGGAAAGATGGTAAAGAGTCTAATGTTGCTTAGAGCAACAAGTGGCAGGAAGTTGTGGAGAGGCATTATCTTTTTTTTTTACCAGTAGCCTCTCTGAACTTCCTCAGTTACATTTCCATTTTTTACTGAATCAATTGCTAGGTTTGTAGCTAAGAACTTTGGTTCACTATGCTGTGACAGACAATTTTTCTCATCAGAATCCGTCTACCATTCATCCGTGCATTGAATACTGCTGACATATCTGGTCTGGGGCTCCGGCTATATATCTCAAGATTCTTGACAAAATCCAAAGAAAAGTCTGTAATGTTATTAGTCCTGACCTGGCATCTTGACTAGTCACTTTGACTAGATTGGCAACTAGGTCTCATCATTTTACTGTTGAAATTGCTAAATGTAACCATAAGTTCTATTCTAATAGTTTCTTCTCTTGCACTTCTCAACTGTGAAATGTTCTTATAATTTCTTGCTTCTGTGCTGCCTACAATCTTCAAAAATTTAAATGCAATGTCAATTGCCATCTTCTGTATTCTAGAATTCTGTTCTTTTATTGCCATTTCTCCTCACTAAAGTCTTCTCATTCTCTTCCACTTTCAGTAACCTTTTGCTCTTAGCAGCATTATCACCTTCCTTGGGGTGAAATGAAAAAAAAATTCTCATGTCAATTTTTTCACTGCTCAAGTGAGAAGATTTAATGTGTATGATGCAAACTTTCCTCAACCTCCACAAAAATATGATTTTTTCAAAATTTGTAATAAATCCAGTAATTAGAAAGTAGGAAGATGGATTAAATTCCCATCATATTCAACATATTATCTAACAATGTGTTTGTCTATCCCCTCTAATGAAAGGAATTCTTATATGCCTATGGGTCTTGTATACTATCACATGGTTTGGTATAGAAAAGGTTTTATTTACAAATAATGAAGCAAGGAAGGAAAATACAAGATGAATTTTTTGTTGATACTTTTAAAGAAGTAATTAACTTGACAATAAAAAATAGAAATATTTTCAATCTCTTTGTTTTATGTTCCCATTTATGATATAGATTTCTTTTCCTTCAGTAAGATAATAAAGTTCTTAGACAAAATTTTGGTCATTTCCTGTTCAGTGATTTGTAATATTTTTGCTTTGTGTTTTCAATTTGGGAAAGAAATGAAAACAAATTTAAAAAGGAAAAAAAAAATGAAGAAAAAAAACATTTTTGCAGTTTATATTTTTAGAATCACTTGCAGGATTCATTTTCAGAAATTTTATTTTAAAGAAAAAGACAAAATAATTTTATTACAATGCAACACTTCTGACATCAGATTTTTTTTTTTCAGTTTTTACAAGTTTGAACAAATTTAACAGATGTGAATATAGTTGGCAAATATATAAATGGACTGAGAAATGCAATGGGTGGGAGGTGTAAAAGGCTAGCTTTTCATTTAACAGCTGCTTCTGACTGGGCTTGAACCCAAACCAGCCATTTTTAGCAGCTGGGTTCAATATAAATTTTTAAAAGACAAATCAGGAAAAACCAAGTGACAAAACATAAATATATATATATATATATAAATTACACTGAAGCATTGATAGAAATTATTTCCTGGGAAAATGGGTGTTTGTATGTTGTATGATATATATATATATATATATATATATATATATATATATATATATATACTGACACTGGTATGCAAAAATATTCTTAGCCTGATCAAGAAGAGATTCATCTTCAAATTCTGATGTTTGGTCAGCTTTGGGAAGTTGGTCAGCCCAAGAACCTTTCACAGCACACCATATATATATATATATATATATATATATATATATATATATATATATATATATATATATATATATATATATATATATATATATATGTGTGTGTGTGTGTGTGTAAGTCAATAATGAGGTCAACACCTAGCTGTGACAGTCTGTGTCATGCTTCAATACAATCTTCAGGCCAGCATGCCTGTAAATTGCATTGAAGCATGTAACAGATTGTTGCCACTTAGTGTTAACCTGAGTATCCACATTATATTAAGCACTTTAACACATAAATATAGCATATCTTAAAATTATATTTTTATCATATATATATATATATTTATATATATATATATATGTATGTATGTATATAACAATATGCATCATCTGGTCACCAAAATTTGATACAGTTTACAGCATATACAAAAAATAATGTAGATCCTAATTTTATTCACGTTTAATTTTCTTGTATTTTTAATGTATTGAATAAATCAAATTTAATATTTGTTTATTCAGACTAATTTCCCATTTTGTATTGTTTTTTTATCATGTTTCAACCCATATACACTGTGACCTTCCTCAGTTGTTTGTTGTATTTTGGAATGTTCAGAGAAATGGGAGGCAATTACCAAAGTTTATTTTATAAATTTAATGACATCTAGAATACCACACAAAATGACATTACTCCACATTTGTTTAGTCTTAGCACTTTGCACTGGAACTGGAATGAAAGCAGTGATAGCACATATTCTGAATCCATTGTAAATATTCAGGATGTGGAATTAGTAAATACCAAACACTTCAAATACTTCAGTGTATGAACCTGTTATTAAAAAATTAGTATAGACGAAAAGATATTGAAGATAGAATAGCAGAGGTATTTTTCTCAACACTGCAAATTGCTACAAAACTAAAACATCAACTTGAAAACTTCAGTCATATTTGTAAAAAGCCTCATCAGATTGAGACTTTCATATGGATGATATGCATGGCACCAAACCTGTTCAGAAATATCTAAACTGTCAGTTGTATACAACTGCTTCCTAAGATTAATGACGAAAAAAGGCTTTGAATAAGTAAAGGCTGAGGGTCTTGGCAAAGATTATCCTTCTTTTAACATTGTGGACTGGTACTATAAAATCACAAACAAAGAACTGTACCAAATGAGAGAAACCACATCACTTGAAGATGACCAACAACAGCATCAACTAAAATTGATATTTGCATGTAACTTGAAGAGAAAATAAGGATATAATGAAGTTGTTGACATTCCACATTACTTCAAACATAATCTTAGGAAGGAATCCTGATCAATACTGGAAAGAACAATAATAGCTACCAAACTTGTAAAACCTACTTTCACGAATAATTATTTTAAGAGAAAGATTTTATAAATTTCAACTGAAAGCAGTATTAGCTGCTTGGTCATGGCAAATGTTTCCTTTTTAGGAACCGGCTAATATTACCATTACCATTTACATCATTTATATCAAACTGAATTTAATATTTGCTGTTAAAATTATATCTTTGTTTATATTCAACATAATTTGTACAGAGAGTTCAACAAAACACTAACACACACATGCATATATATATATATATACACACATTCCCCCCCCCACACATGCATATATACATACATGCACACACACACACACATATGTATATATATATATATACATGTGTGTGAGTTAAAGATCAAATGCAGATCAAATATGGATTGGAATCAAACAGAAGGATAGGGTAAAGAACAAATAGAAAATGTTTATCAATCTAACGCAGTTCACTTTTAATTAAAGCTTTGTCAGAGATTGAGAGAAAACAGATAAAAAGACAGCACTTTGGCATTTTCAATTTTGTTTGGATCGATTCTCATTGGTCAGTCATATATCGCGTGGATTAAAAGTGTAGATAATTTTATATGTATGTAAGTTTGTACAAAATTTTAATATGTTTAAGCAGATATCAGATGGTAATATGTATTCTGAAATGTGTATATGTGTCTGTCTAATAGGAGGAATTATAATGTTTTCACTTTTGTGTGGTTTGTTGGCATAGTTGGGTGGTATTCTATTAATCTGGGGCTGTTTTTATCAACATACTCTTTGTATTATTTAAGAAGGAATTCAAAGAATGATGGTGATGTAATGTATTAGGAATGTGTTTATAGTGGTAATAATGTTATTATTAAACTTTCAACATATTCTCTTCTTAAAGAATGATGTTCTTTTTTAATTAGGGTGGCATTAGTAAAATCAAAGTTATGGCCAGCATTGTGCCTGCGTAATATGAGAGATTTAGATTGTTTTTCAAAAAAGGTACACGATTAAATAAAGAACAAGTAGGATGATATGGATTTTAACAAGTTTTCCTATTTATCTTCATTAGAAACTTTTGAAAAAGTGAAATAATGTGGAGACATGTTTCAATTTTAAGATGTGGCATTGTTTCCATTGGTTATGTAGATGTCATGAGTATATCTCATGTTGTGTGTATTTTTGTAAGTATCAGTTTTTAAATTCTGTGTCTGTTTTGTTGTCATTGGTTGTGTAGTTTTATGGTAATTGCCTTGATTGATTCCTGAAGTGTTAGCAGATGTATCAAGAACTGGGTTTATTAATATATTTTAATTGTATGATAAATATGATGAACTCTTGAAGTGAATGCATATAGAATAAGGAACCTTTAGACTTAATATCTAATTTAGTAAACCACACACAATATTTAATTTAATGGTGCCCACACCATGTCCGATGTCTGTTTCTTTCCACCAATGTGCTTTGGGATGCTGTGGTTCTTCTCTCCAATCAGCTTGGACTATGCCGCTCCCTCTCTCCAAAGAGTTTGGCATATACTGGTCCTTTGCTCCAGTGAGATTGGCATACTCTGGTCCATCTCTCCAATGAGCGGGGCATACTCCACACCTCTGCAATGATCATGACATACTCTGGTCCTTCTATCCAATGAGGTTGGCATACTCTGCTCTTCCTTTGCAATGAACTTTGCATACTCTGGTCCTTCTCTCTAATGAGCTTGGCATACCACACTCCACCTCTTCAGTGAGGTTGGCATACTCCACTCCTTTTCTCCAATGAAGTTGGCATACAGTGATCCTTCACTCCAATGAGCTTGGTATACTTTGGTTCTTCTCTCCAATGAGCTTTGTATAGTCTGCTCCTTCTACTCAATGTGCCTGGCATACTCTGGTCTTTCTATCTAGTGAGCTTGGCATACTCTGCTCCTTCTCCCCAATCCAGTGAGCATGGCATACTCCACTCCTCCTCTTTACATACTCTGGTCCTCTTCAATGAGATTGTATACTCCACTACTTCTCTACAATGACCCTGGCATTCTCTGCTCCTTTTCTCCAATGAGCTTATCATACACTGATTCTTCTCCCCAATGAGCCCTACATACACTGCTCCTTCTAACCAATGACCTTGGTATACTTTGTTCCTTCTCTCCAGTAAATTTGGCATACTTTTCTCCTTCTC
>OZ038487.1:79913582-79933582 GCA_964036315.1 Acanthosepion esculentum | reverse complement strand
TATAGTTAAGGTTCATTTAGTTACAACAGAATAAACTGCTGATAGTTTATAAGATGATGGTGCTATATTTTCTAAAATTCTTTACACCTAATTGTATTTGCTCATTTGTGATAGTTTGGAAAATTTTTTTTAATGTTTGTTTTATGTTGGTCAGTGTTTTTATAAAATAATGTATGAAAAAAATAAGAAGACAATAATGACAGTAAAATAGGAAATTGTAAAAGATGTTTTTGAATATGAAAAAACTAAATTTGTCAAAATTAACTGATATAACAGTTCACCCCCAAATCTGTTGTGACTGAAAAAACATCAATAGATAGGATACTGCAGAAACAGTTCCACTGGATGCCACTGTTCAGTGGGTGTTTTTATCTGTTTTGTAATGTTTGGTGTTGATAAAACGAAAAATTGCAGGAGATTCTTTGATAAAAATCTTGATTTTAGTTTACTGATGACAAGATCAGATCAGACTCTGCTTCTCGAGAAGCTAGGCCTTGATGATCTTGAGTCACTGTTGCTGTGGTGGCCATGTTGAGCACAGTGACGAGGCTTATCAAACAGATACAAGCAGTGACAGAGGAAGAGTATAGCCCAAGAGAGCGAGAGGATGTTTTTCAGAAGGATAGGTAAATATTGGTCCTAGAACTAGCTGATGCTAATGATAGGCATATGTGAAGAGGTAAACTGAGATCCTCTGTCAGGCAGGACCCACCTTGCTTTGTGCCGCAACAAAAAAAGTGCACAGACAGAATTTTGAAGGACAATCTGTTGAAAGACAAAGTGTCAAGAGACAAAATGATGAATGGATAAAATGTACAACAAACAAAATATCAAATGGACTAAAAAACAGTGCCAAATGGATAAAGAGTTGAACTGACTAAATGGTGAAAGACCAGAAATGTGCCTACAATATATATATGAAGACTCTCAATTCAATTGGGTAAAAAATAGAGTTTAATAAATGACTCCTCCCCAAATCAGACCACTAAACGATGCTTATGGAGGCTTAATCACCTTTAAGGCTATTTTTTATTAAATGATGCCAAAGCTAAGCAATAAAAATTTAGAATTGCTTAATTGATTATTTGAACTGTAGGGATATTATTATTATTACAAATAAATAAAATAATAATAATGAAAATTATAAATAAAATAAAATTAAACAATAATATTTAAACCCTGTTTAAAATAAATTAAATAAAAAATAAAAATAATAAAATTACTCCCAGCATGCAAAAAAACTATTCCTGCCAGAAATATGGAACATACAACCAAAAAACCTGAGATTTGCTCTCTTCACCCAAGAACTGTCAGCATAACAAGATGTGTATAACTTCCCTCCATGATAGGACTTGTGATTTTATAACATGAACATTATTGCAAATTGTAATGTAAAATACACACGCCAATACACAAATATATAAATAAAATTGTATGAAACTACCATACAATTTGTCATGCCTGCCCTGTATTGTGTACATTACTTTTCCTGTTTTTATCTTCATAAAAACAAGGCTAAAATTGTACTACCACTACTCCTATGGAATGAGTGAATACCCCACAAAATTATGGTGACCACAGACATACAAGAAAAACATATGAATATACAATAGAACCAAGTTTTTAAAATCATGATGATTCATTTTTACTTTGGTCTACATTTTGTTTTTTTGTCATTATGTCCATTCGTCATTTAGTCAATTCAACTGTTTTTCCATTCGGTACTTTGTCTATTTGACAATTTGTTCATACGATACTTAGTCCATTTGACACTTTGTCTGTTTGACATTTTGCCCATTTGTCATTTTGTCATTCGACACTTTTTCCTTTGACACTCTGACCTATTACCAAAAAACATGGTTATGATGAGTTCCTGAAATATAGCATTTCAATATGAAAAGAAAGCATGAGTTTATATTGCCAAATATATATATTTTTTAATTATTGTTTGTTTGATTTCCCTAAAGCAACTCAAGGACCAGCACTAAAAGCTTTGAAATTATCTTAAAATTTTATTTATAAAATGTTTATACAATTCCTTTCTATATTTCTCATTAAGACTTAATATTAAAAGTTCATAATTTTCCAAAAAAATAAAAATATATTCTTGAAGCTACATTAAAAAATGAAGATACATTCACGGAATTATCTAATAGGCTATGTTTATGTTTAATTTTTGACATTTTTCTATTTCTGGTAAATAGTGATTTTTGTACATTTAGTTAGTATAGGAAGTTTTATTTTTTCTTTGTACTAAGAAAAGACTATTGAAATGTTACATGATATCAGTCCTCCTGTATGGCAGCGAATGCTGGACAATTTCCTTAAAGATGAAGAAGAGACTTGAAACAACAGAAATGTAGTTCTACAGAAAGATGCTGAGGATACTATAGACCAGACATGAGAGCAACAGTAAGGTTTTGGAGAAGATGGAAAAAAGGAAACTTATACTTAACATCAGGAAGGGGCAGTTGAAATTTCTGGAGCACATAATCAAGAAAGAGGGCTTGGAAAATATGATATCCACAAGACAGATTGAGGGCAAGATGAACAGAGGAAAGCTGCATATAACATACTTGATGAGCTTGAGCAAATCGATGGTAAAACAGGGTTTGTAAAAATTAACAAAATATTAAGAGCTACAAGGGACATGAAGATGTGGAGGGCCATGATCTCTTACGTCCTGAAGGGACATGGCACATAAAAAAAGAAAAGAAGTCTACATTCACATTTATGGAAATAAGTCAATAATTGTTGGAATTGTATGGGGTTTCCTAATAATAGGTACAGTTGCCAATTAACTAATTATTGGATATAACACTTACACTTAACATTAGAAAGAGACAGTTGAAATTTCTAAGGCACATGGTGAAGAACTAACTATGAAGATGTAATTCCTATTGATAATGACATTCAGTAAGAGGGACAGAGGAAAACAATGTATAACCTCCCTGGCGAGTTTGAGTGAATGGATGCTGGAGCAAGGTTTACGAGAGATAACAAAGAGACAAAGTTTATTAAGAGTGACAAACAACAGTGAAAACTTACTAGGATTGGTTATGTGTTGTTTTCCACCATTCCACTTGTCTTTGATCTTCCTACTATTAGGTACAGTTACTAATTAACTAATTATTTGATATTACTATAAAGAAAGTTGGTTCTCTGTGTCATGCCAGAAGATTTTTTCTCGTCTGAGGCCGTCCTTTACATCTACAAATTTACCATTCAGCCTTGCATTGAATACTGTTGCCATATATGGTCTGGTGCCTCTGCAGTTCATCTTGAGTTTCTCAACAAAATTCACAGACAGATATGCAATGTGATCGGTCCTGACTTGGGATCATGACTCCAGTCACTTTCTCACAGACATAATGTGGCTTCTCTCTGCCTTTCCTATAAATATTTTCATGATATCGGCTTTGATGAGCTATTTTCACTGGTGCCTCAACTGCATGAATTTAAGTGTGCTATTAGGTTGGCATCTCAGTCCCATCCTTTTAGTTTTCGAAACAGTTAAATGTAGCTGACTCTTCTACTCTAACAGCTTTTTCTCTCGCACTTCCCAACAGTTGAACTCCCTTCCTCTTACTTGCTTCCCTGATAACTATAATCTTCAAAAATTTAAATATAATGTCAATGGACACCTTCTGATGCCTTGATCACTGTTCTTCTTTTTATCCTTTCCTCAATCTCTCCTATACCCAGTCTTTTCCCTTAATTCCACTCTCTGTAGCCCCTTGTGCACTAGTGGCATTCCCACCTTGCTTGAAAAGAAATGCTTATAAAAAAAGAAAGTTTTCTTGTAATTTCTATTTAGTAGTAATTTAGGTCTCTACATGTCTATCCCCAGCTGTGTATCAAAGATGTATGGCTGTTATAGATATCGTTATAAGCTCAAGTATCATCATGGGGGTCATTCAATATGTATGATAGTAAAATATGTAAATTTACTCCCTTTGTAATGTCCTATAATGGTTATTGGGTGGGCCCAACCTGCATTATATAATGATTTTACAAGCATCCATTTACAAACTAGCAATTTCAAGCTTTTAGATTTTTTGTGCATCCTCAACCCTGATTTCATGCCCACAAATCAAACCCATTATAATTATGACTCATTCATAAAGACTAATAAAGAAAGCACAATAAAAATATAAAATACTATTCAAGATACTACAGTTTAGAGCAAAGAAGTGATAGAATATTTACTTCTTCTTCTTCTTCTTCTTCTGTGTGCCATGTCCTTTCAGGACACTGGGGATCATGACTTTTTTGTGATCTCTCCTAAACCTTGTTCTGCCATCCATTCACTTAAACTCACCAGGTGGGGTTTACATTGTTTTCCTCTGTCCCTCTTGCCTTCAATCTGTCCTGTGAGAATCAAATTTTCCAAGGCTTCTTTCCTCATTATGTGTCCTAGAAATTTCAACTTTCTCTTTTTAAGTATAAGTTTTCTTTTTGTTTCCAAAACTTTGTTGTTGCTCACATGTTCAGTCCATTGTATTTACTTAATAGGTGTTAAACTGCTACACTGTCTTATATAAGAATATTTTTATTAGAATTAACAATCTCAGATCTGAGCAAAAACAAAAGGATAGATTTTTAAGAAACACAGCAGAATTTTCTGAGTCCAAAAAACATTTAAGAATGTGTTAAATTACATCAATTTATAAAATATTTGAAAATCTGGCATGTGGTGTTTTAATGGGAATATGAAAGAAAATCAATAAATAAAATAATAATGAATAATAAAAAAAAGATATACATTTTCCCATGATGCTCAGCATAAAGGAACCGGAAATATGAATACCTCACTTGGTTTCATCAAATGTCATTGTTGAAACAGGCAGATATTTCCTCAATCACTCTTATTCTCTACTTTCCTTCAAGATGTGAACCATGTGGTAATTATGTTCCCACTAGGCAATATTAGTTTCCTAAGTCCACTAATAACTGAACTGTTTTCCCACTTTCCAATGTACAGTACTTACACATCTCTTCCAAAACCCCAACCTATGAAGTAAGTCAAGCTTATACTTTGGTTGTTCCAGCTCAGTGCAAAGCTGACTTTAGCATGACCATAATAATAATGTTTATACTGACTTACCCTAAATTCTGAACCAAGAAAAAGAAAACAGATATCCTATAACTATTGTTGAAATCTCTCAGTGATAAAATAAGTAGAAATTTTCTTTTGGATGTTCCAACTCTGCTTGAACATGAATGCCATACTTGTACTTACCTACCCTAACTTCTAAACTGGAAACAGAATGGACATACCCAAGAGACACAAATAACTTTGTTTCACTACAGTCACCATAAAAAGAATAAACGTCTGTAGTAGAAACTCAAGTTTTTGTATGCTTCTGTCATTGTTTACATACAAAGACACACCCACATAAAATACACACAACCCTACAACCTTTTTAATTTCCATAAGTTAATCCCACTTTTGATTAATTAACATATTTTGTCACCATTTTCTATTTAAGTGGTAAGTGTCTGAGTTTAAATGAAAATAGATCAACACAAAAAAACTTACTAAATTTGAAGAAACTTGAGAAAATCACAAAGCAAACAGCTATGAAATTTAATGTCCTCAAAAATGTTAAATAACAGATAGTGAAAATTCAGTTCTCCGTAAAAAATAATTTTCTTTTGACTCATCACTTCATCTTGACTCGCACACCTCAATTTTCAGAATGCTTTTTACTTATTTTTGTCAGTCTCAATGGTGAAGCTATAAAAGGTTAATATAAAAACTGTGGGAAAAGTTCCTGAATTTTGTCAATCCCTGTCATAATATTTGCAAGCGGTAGGTGGAGGAAATGGAACAGATTCTCAGTGACTTTACTGAGTGACCTAGGAACGTGAGGGTTATATGTCAGGAAATAAATACATATCTACACAAACATGATCAAACCAATCTTCAGAAACACCAACATATAAATTGACTATTCTGGGTTCAGTTCAAAATTCAAACAAATAACACCTGAAGAAGGCCAAAGTGTACAACAGCCAAAATATTGTGAATCTGACAATAAAGATGAAGACAACAGTCTGAACAATGTAATTAGCATGAAAAATGTTGTCCTAAATTTTAATTTAAGAAAGTGTTTATGTTATAGATTTTATTTTTTTTAAAGTTTACCTAATGGTGTACAATTTAATGCCCTGTCCACCAAAAAATTTCCATAAGGCCTTGTCACAAAATTTAGATCAGTACAACCACTCACTTACTGTTATGTACTTTTGAATAATAAGTCTTCTGATGTATAAGAAAGAAATGTGTATTACACAATTAATGTCTGTAGGTACAAATGTGACTTCAGAGGCTGAAGTCAGATGCACTGGTATGGTTATAGGTGGGCAAGAAGCATCAACTGTTAGTTAGGAATTAACAACTTCCAGTGTTTTTCTTTACTCACTTTGAGGTGCTGAAAGTAGCACCTCAAAGTCAATTTAGCTTAGAAACTGATTGTTGCCTTGGAGCATAGACTCAAATCTAAATAACCAATATTTGCCTATCATTGAACCAAGCAAATGCTTTCACAATTAAATGTAACATATAAAATAAGACATATCTTGGCATTAAATGATCCAGAAAATCTTGATATGCCATAAGACTAACCAAGGCAACTCTTTTAAAGTGTGGCTAGGCTAACAGTTAACAACAGTATAGAAAATTTAATTGCAAATCTGATTTCAAATAGCACCTGAAACAATTTGTGTTCACTTCACAGTGGTACCCCTAATAAATACATGATCCCATCCTTTCAACAAGGAAACCACTCCACAATCTTTCCAAAGAACAATCATAACAATGTACATTCTACAGATATTAAAGAAAATTAAGCTGTTGAAAACCATGATCTTCTTCGAGGAACTTGCACTTAAAGGGAGAATAAGATTTATAACTCTGTTATGAAATCAGTGCATAATCAACTTTAATTCCTTTATTTCAGTGTTAATATTTGTAACCTAGTAAACCGTGCTGTAAAGAAAGATGGCAGTTCTTAGAAAGTTTTAATAGTGAGATGTAATGAAACAATAAAGTGGCAATAAAGAATTCCCAACTAAAATAGAGGCCAATGAACTGTTTAATTAATCTGTTCCCTTGAAACATTCAATGGTATATTTTTGAATTGGACAAAGTCCGACAATTTATTTAAAGACATTTATGATATGTTTAATGTTCTTTTTATAGATACAGAGCATTTGCTTAAATACTTGTATCTATAAAAAGAACATTAAACATATCATTCAATGGTATCTATCATATGATAGACAAAACCTATTTCAAGACCAAGTTGAAGCAAGACAATCACTTAATAGACAAAGGTATCTGAGTGCCTCATATGAAAGGCTTGAACAAGTAAGATTGCAATCTAAGAAAAGTAACTAAGTAACAATATTTACTTTCTATCATAAATAGAAAGGAGTCAACTGTAGTCAGAATCATATAGTCAATGTAAATGATCATTTCCATACTTGTATAGTATGTGCTTCACTAGGGCTACATACAGTTTTGAATTCAGAGTTTTCCTTCTCCTAGACCAGTTGCCACCCAAGGCTACAGGACCCAGTTTGTCTTGTTATTTACCCATAACTGGGAAAGAAGGGATGGATCTATGCTTTTCCCTAGGGTATTAGCACATAAGTGAATGTAACTCAACTGGAAAATCAAACTCGGCTCTCTGATTCCTCATTCCGGGCCACAGTCCATTACTCTACCATGCCTAAGAAATTAAGAATCTAAGGAAGGAATTGAATAATTAAATGGTTCATTTTTGCTTGAGAACTAATTTTTTCTAAATTCAGATAAATATTTTATTTGTATAGATTATTAAAATGACAAAGGGATGTAATCACTCATAAATTTACTAAAGTTGATTTACCTCCCTTCCCACTATAGATGGGACAGGAAATATATACATAAATACACATTGATAATTATTATATGGTTTGATAAATTCTTTTGTTGCTACTCCTACTTTTTGGCAGCATAAAATTAAAACTAAAATGTATAAGAATGTCTTATTTAAATATCATCAATCTAAATAATGAAATTAAATACACAGTGGGGTCAACCAATTTTGTGAACCTTAAGTGACAATGAAATTTATACATATATTAAAAATTTCTGGTGAGAAAGAAAAAGAAATTCTCATGACCTTTTGCACGTCTTCGGATGTCTTTCTATCATACTTGCCTGAATTTGTTTTGGTCGCAATAAAAGAAACATTTTCTCAGTTTATTCCTGTTGTTAAACATGTATTAAGATGTAAATTCAATTTGCTCTTTTAATAAATTATTTATAATTTTAGATAAATATTTATTTTTGATCTTATATTGTTAAACTTTTAAGTTACCCTTTTGTTTAATATTGCAAAGAATGTTTTGTGTATTTTATTGATTTTTTCTAAGATATTTTGGCCAGATCAATTCTTTATTGAGTTATCAAACAAAGTTAAGATAATCACGTAAAATATTCTATGCATAATTTCATGTTTAATTACTTTTAATTTAATCACTTGTAATCATTATATGTCCAAGGCCTCCCTTTAGCCAGAGTAAAAGCAATCTTTCTATTAGGAACATTTTCAATATAAAACCCATATAATGTAGGCATAATTTTCTACATACAACATGTAAAAGCATATGCAATATCCTGCCCTCTTCAGCCAACAACCAGAGGAGGTAACACAGTTTCAATGTCTAAGGTGGTATTGCCAACTCTGGCACCATCAGCAGCTTTTGCCAGCTTTTTTCAGTGTAGACGTGTCAGTGTCTGTGATTTTTATGCAATGTTGTGTTCATTAAAAATGTTTGCTTTTAATTGTTAGACAAAACACAGCATGCGTGTTGTGAAGTTGGTATCTGATACAAGTAAACACACCTTATGGAGGAGGAAAGACTTCTTTAAACATGCTCATATAAAAATCTTTCCAACCCTGGTTCTGAAATGTAACACTCTCTTCCAAGTTGCGTGAAGCTAGTACGGAAGAGTAGGCTGATGAAACTAATAGGAGAATGTCAAAACCAAAAGATTTCTTGAGCAGAGGCAGGGAACCGCCAGAATCACACCATATGATCAGGAGAGTGGATCAGCAGCCCAGATTTGATGTGACTGAGTGATCAGAGGATTGCATAAAATAAAATAAAAATAAATACAGCCACTTAAAGCTGACCTCTTTGAAGAGAATTATCTCATGTTAATGTGCAATCTGTTGTCGACAGAGATAGTGAAAAAATGATATTATATGCAAGGTGAAAGAAATTAAATTTATAACTAAGACATGCACCATTTTACTATATCATTGTTATTGTCATTACTCACATGTGTCAGAGATCATTTCCACTGACATTGTCATATACAGTTACTATGTAATAGTAATTAGTAATTAGTTGTAGTAATTAGTAACATAAAAGAAAAACAAAATAAATTTAATTTATTCCCACTAAATTTCAGTGAAGTTGTTTGAATGGCACTTCATTCTTAACAATGGCATATGAAGTGAATGAGGTTGATTTGCCCCTGTGTACATAGTATGATGGGTTTTACATGTAAAGGTCTGAACTGGTGGTACTAAGGAATGTAGATATTTAGAACATTTTTCATTGAAATAGTGATAAAGTAGCAAGAAGCTTCTGATGTTTTTTTCTGTGGAAAAGGGGTTACAGGGTGGAAAATAATTCATCACCCTCAAGACCATGTAGACATTTTCTAACTCTGTCAAGATTGGAAAGAGCAGATTGGACTGGAAATGGTAATGGTAATATTAATATTAGTTGTTTCCTTATAAGGAAACATTCAACATTCATTGACCAAACAGCCAGTGCTACTTTTGGTTGAAATTTTTAAATTTGAAATTTATATTTTCAGGAAAATAGGTTTCTCAAGTCCACTATTATTGTTTGTTCCAGTATTGATGGGGGAGGGATTCCTTCCTAGACGTTTCTTTAAAGTAGTGTGGCAAGTCAACATTTTGATTATGTCATTATTTTTCCTTCAAGTTACATGTGCCATCCATTTTGGTTTTTGTGGCTGTTGAAAGACTTCAAGGGATTTGGTTTCTGTTATTTTGGTATAGATTTAAATTAGTGAAATGAATAATGGATAATGAAATAAATGTTGTCCAGAAATAATTATCATTTTAAAACCACATTTAACAGTCCAATGACCAGCAAACTTATAGTCACTTGTCAGATATCAGAAGAGTGATATAATGTAATGCAATGGTTACCAATTTTTTTTTCTCTAGGCTACATTTTCAGAATGAAAATTTACTTGTGCCTCACCAAATTTTATGTGATAAAAATTATATTTAAAAATAAAAAAAAACAGAGAGAGTGTTATAGGGAGATAACTGCAGATTCAAAGTCAGAACATTATCATTGGTAGCTCTCACCTCCAATTTGTGGCACTAGTTGCTATATTCTTTTACTTGAAATAATGCAAAAATATCACAATGATAAAATCAGTCAATAATCATTTATAACTATTTATACTGGCCATTAAAGGGTGTTACAATAACTTGGACTGATTTTAAAATTAATTCACATCTAAAATTGGTCCAAATTATTGGAACACCCTTTACAAGTAATCCATAATAATTTAAATTTTGAAATCATATTTATTTTTGGCTTATGAATTTTTAAAAATTATTTCTAAATTTTCAATCATTCCACCTTATGTGCTATCCTTTTCTGCTGCACCTATGAGGCATGCTGCACTGTTTGGGAACTACTGGGGTAATGTTTATGGCCACAGAAAATAGAATCATCCTCCTACTTTGTTGCAGTTCCACAATGAATACTATTGGGCATACTGCTGCAGTAGTTACCCTAAATACATCACATAACAAATTCAAGGGAAATGTTACTTTCTTAAAAGGGAAGGATTCATCTATTTCTGGTGTTTTATAAGCCATGAGTTTTATTACTCCCACATTTACTGTTTCCTGAAATGTACAAGAACAGTACAAAAAGTGGCAGTTGTTGCAAAACTAAAAAAACAACTGGAAAGGTGAGAATATCTGCTTGCAATCAAAGAACAAACTGTTGAGTGCATTGGCTTTCTCGATCTTTCTGTATGTCTATGAATCTTAGACATCAACTGCAAAATTTCCTATGAAGAATTGAAGCATCAGAAATAAGATGCTACAGAACCATCCTTGGCATCTCCTATGTATGCAAATGATGCCATGTGAGACAACGTTGGACAAGGATCAGTCCCATTGAAAGACCTCATAACCACTGTCAAGAAGAGAAAATTGAAATGATGTAGACATGGCAGAAGAGCCAACAGTCTTTCCACTATTATCCTACTAGGTATGACCTTAAGCAAAAGATGAAGAGACAGGCAAGGAAAAATTTGAATGACAACATCACTGAGTGGGCTGGAAGATCATTCACCAAGACCCAGACATTGGCATGCAATTGGGACATATGGAGGAAGCTGGTCAGGTGCTCAGCTATGCAGTGACCTTATGACACCACCCAGACAGGGGGTATAATGATGATGATGATGATGATGATGATGATGATGATGATGATGACTAAGTCACTAAAAACAACAACTCAAAAAAAGACAAAGAAAAGGAAAAGAGAAGAAAATAAAAGCTGGCCAGCCATCGTTCCTCTCTCTTCAGAAGTCAATCTAGGAAAATACAACCACTGTGCATATCATTAAAATCATATAGACACATGTTTCAATAATATACAAATAATATAATAATAATAAAACAGTGATTCACATGTTTATAATTCAAAGATTGATCCACCTTCTTGGGTTCACATTAACCACTGAGATGAAGTGGAATGATTATATTGAATCAACTGTTAGGTCTACTGCTAGTAAAGTTGGTTCACTCTGTCAGGCTAGACAATTATTTTCATCAGAATCCATCTTGGACATTTATATATATATATATATACCATGGGTCTGCGCACTGAATACTGCTGTCATATCTGGTCTGTTGCTCCTACAATATATCTCACAATTCTTGACAAAATTCAAAGAAGTGTCTATAATGCAATTGATCCTGACTTGGCGTCTTGACTGCAGTCACTTTCTCACCTGACATGGCTTCCCTCTGTCTCTTCAACAAATACTTTCACGGCAATTGTTCTTATGAACTGTTTTTGAATTTAAGCATGTGATGAGCTAAACAAATTTTATTTTTGAACTAGCTAGATGCAACCATCAGGCCTATTCTTTTCTTGCACTTCTTGCCTGTGGAACTCCCTTATGATTTCTTGCTTCCCTGCCATTGCAATCTTCAAAAACATGAACACAATGTCAATTGCCATCTTCTGTCTTCCTGAAACCTGTTCTTTTATTGTCTTTTTTTCTCACTTCTCTTCACTAAAGTCTTCTCACTCTCTGTAAATCTCTGCATCCTACTGAGATTATCATCTTGTTTGGGGTGAAGTGATTGAAAAAAAAATCTAACATATTTTTTCAACACTCAACCTTAATGTGGTTATAAAGGATTTATGAATGTTTTTGATTGATGAAATTGCTATATAAGTTATAAGCTGATCATGTAAAGACCAAGCAATCATTCTTTCTGTTTACAGAGAAGGCTGTGCAGATTTAATAAACATGGTCTTCGAAACTTTCAGGTCTGAGAGTGAATGGCTCAAGAAAAAGAGCACAGTCTTCCAGAGCACATGGCCAGTTATTTATCGGGTATTCTGCTGTTGCAGATCCAGACATGTTCATACATTTATGTAAATTGTACTGACATTCCAACTTATAAATGATACAACTTAAATATTAGAACTGATGTGGATTGCCACCAGTTGCAACTAGCAGAGATTTTGTTTATGAATCATCATACATTTCCAATCCATAATAGTTTTAAATACACAAGATATTTATTGGAATCCAGCAATTTAGATCTATCTATGTTTATGACAATTTATATTTGTATGTGGTCTGTCCATCATTATCTATCTATCTATCTATCTATCTATCTATCTATATATCTATCTATCTATCTATCTATCTATCTATCTATCCTTGGATGGATACTAGATTACACCACATATATAACTCTTTTAGTTTTAGAACCAATCATTAGTGCACAATGAACCAAAGTTTTAATAAGGTTAATCTTATGTTTATTTAGGACAAAAAAGTCCCAATGTGTATATAACCTGTTAAAAATGAGTTTGCAATACACCAAATTTACAAAGATCAAATCTATTTATTTTATCAAAACATCCAAGAGCTCGACTATAAATACAATGTTTTTCTATAGACTCAAGTATAAACATGAACAATTTTTATGTACACACTTGAATATAAATCTAAATAATAGAGACATAAGTATAAATCTAACCAATTTTAATCTTATAGTCTAAAGCAGTGTTCCTCAACCATTTTTGATTCAGGGTGCACTTGTAGAATAACTAAAACTCTGAGGAAAATTAGTCAAGAAATTGGGAAATAAAAAAATAATAAATAAATCTCCTGAAATAAGACATTAGATTGTATATTTAAGTATGCTTGCGTGAAACCTTTGCTTGATGTGCTTTGGCAATTTTTGAATGTTCAGCGATAAATGTGATAAACATACTTTCAATAGCATTTCAAAAGCAGATTAGCGGCAAGGTTTTCATTTAAAAAGACTTATGAAAAATCTGCTGTTTTTCAGAGAGGCTGATAATGACTGATTTAAATTCCTTGAGGAAGGCAAAAGTGGAAGGACTATTCATTTCTTAAAGACAAAGGAATTTAGTTTTTTGTTTAAAATATCAAATGACAAAGACTTGATTTAGACATTTTCATTGTAACGGTTTTTAGCAATTGTCATCCTTTAACTTTTAAAACAAAAAAAGATTTTTTTTAAATATAAAAATAATTCTTACTCTTCAGTTAATTTTGAGCACAGCTGGCTGCATTTCAAGGTGCGTTATTACACCCGGGTGCACCGGTTGAGAAATGCTGGCCTAAAGTATAAACATAATCAATATTGACCTAGAGACTCAATTATAAGCCTAATCAGTATTTATCTAATAAACTCAAATGTAAACCAAACCAGACCATAGACAAAAAAAAAAAAAAAATTGATTTAGTTATTAAATGACACAAGAAGGATTGATAAATCATAAAATCCCACAAAACCAACCCAAAAGAAGTAAAAGACATTTTCATTGTAAGGGTGTAGCAATTGTCATCTTCACTTTACTGTATTGGAAGGCATAGTAATTTAGAATACAAGTTAGGTAATTATAGATAGGTTTGTCTAAGATCAGCTTAGATTATAAGTACACAAGTATGAGGAACACAGTGAAGATTGAATTCACTTCCATAATGATAGTCTAAAGGACAAATATTTTATGATAATATGATTATTTTTTTTACTATTAATGATACTTCTCCCTATCACCATTACTTGCAGCATTATACCAAAACAAAGTTTCACATATCTACCATGGCACAATAGTTAGCAAGCCCATCTTGTGGACTAAATCACTAGTGTAGTGAGTTTGATTTTTACAGAGTACATAACAATTGCAAAGCTCATGAAATAACTACTGAAAAATCTTTTTTTTAAATTCTTTCACTCCAAGCAAGGCAATAAAGCCACTAAGATGCAAGCAGTTACTGAGTATGAGAGATTGAGAAAAAAGACTATTAAGGAGAGAGGACAAAAGAAAATCTATTTATTGATTTTTCTCTTGCGTTAGGGTTGGTTTCAGTTTATTACTGTTTGCTGTTATTTTCCTCCAAATTATTCAATTTGTATCACTAACCATCACTCCTCCTATATGACAGTGAATAACAGACAATCTTCTCACAGATGAAGAAGAGATTTGAAGTAACAGAAGGGTGGTTTTACAGAAGGATGCTGAGAATGCCATCGACTGAATAGGTGAGCAACAACAAAGTTTTAAATAAAACAGAAACAAAAAGAACACTTATACTTAGAAAGCAAGAGTTGAAATTTCTAGGGCACATAATGAGGAGAGAGGGCTTGGAAAATTTGATACTCATATGACAGATTGAAGGCAAGAAGAATAGAGGAAAACGACTCATAACCTATCTAGCAAGCTTGAGTAAATAGATGGTGTAACTGAGTTTAGGAGAGATAGCAAAAAGGCTAAATTTATTAAGTGCTCCAAAGGTGAGGAAATTATGAAGAGTATCAAATTCTCAAAGCCCTCCCTGTCCTGGGTATGACAATAAACTACGTCCAGTGGCAAGGCGTCTACTCAGGAGGTTTTGAGGAGTGTGGAACCACCTCTTAATTGCTGGTGCTCCCAGGTCCACCCTAACCCAGGGTGGTAGCACCTGTTAGGGTCCCAGCTATGGGCAAATAGTTAACCCCCCAAACTGAGGTCAAAACACTATGAAAATGTATAAATAGGTTTTAAAACCAGAAATACATTGTAAAAAAATTATTACCAGCAATACATTATTTCCAACAATACATTTTTGAAAAAAAAAATATTACCAGCTATACCCTTTTGAAAAAAATATTACCAGCAATACATTTTTTAAGAAAAAATATTATCAGAAATATATTTTTGTCGGAAAAAAATATTACCAGCAATAAAAACTTGTCGGCATAAAATAACCCATTGCGTTTGATAAGCTGTAAAACAAACCAAACCAGATCAATGCTCTCCTTTCTCATTATGTGCTCTAGAAATTTCAACTATCTCTTTTTGATTTGAAGTCTGTCCTTTTTTATTCCATTTTCCTTAAAACTTACTCAAACAATATAATGGTATTCTCAACATCCTTCAGTAGAACCACATTTCTGTTGCTTCTTCTTCATCTGTGAAGAGATTGTTATCTTTTTTAATTGTTTCACTCCAAGCAAGGCAAGGAAGCCACTACAATGCAAATGATTACTGAGAAAACATTATTGAGGAGAAAGAACAACAAAAGAAGAGGATTCAAAGATGTTGATTTCAATCACTGGGAATGACTGCAGAACACTTGCCTCTCCCCTTTTATAGGCAGAAAAACAGAAATGCATGCTGGGATTTTTTCTTACCCAATAAATTAGGCCAGTTTGCAGTTTGACATGACTCAGCCCCGATCTACTTTGCCTAGAAGACAGAATGCTATGTTCACTTGTCCAAACTTGCTTTTGTGTGTTGATGCCAATTCTTAGTTTGTGAACTTTTTGCCTTCTTACTGTTATTTTGCCTTGCATATATTGTTTGCTCGCTTGCTTGATATTATTCCATTTTTGCTCTGTTTCTTTTTTTTTGCAAACTTTGTTAGTTCTGTTCTTTATTTTGCATTTGAGCAGGACTACTCACTCCACAAAAGAGATAAAAGATGGTGATTCATGTTGTATTTAAATTTTTGAAGATTGTAGTTGTCAGGAAATCTATAAAACAAAAGAGACTTTTACAAGTGAGAAGTGCAAGAGAAGGAACTATTAGCATAGAACTTACATCTCAATTTCAACAGTAAAAATGATGAGACCTAGCTGCCTATCTAGTAGTCCACTTAAATTCATGAAGTCAAGGTACCAAAGAGAAAAGCTCATCAGAACAATTACCATGAAAATATTTATAGAAATGGACCAGCATTCACTGCCATATGGGAGGATGTTATTGCACAACAATTCAGAACTCTTTTCTTTGTTTCTAATGAAATTTTCCATTTTCTTAATACTTTGCTCAGCTTTTGGAAGACATCTTTTCTGATTCCAAGACATCTTTTCTGATTTTGGTGTTGCATTTCCTGAACTCTGTTAAAACACTTCCCAGATATTTAGATTTTTGTACTTGCTTGATTTTGGCATCTCTGGTTTGTAGTTTGCATCTTGAGCTGTTTGTCATGCTGTCAACAACTTTTATTCTTTCAATTTAGTCCTTTTTTCTTGCTTTCCTTTACTACCTTTTTTTAAAATCAAGTTCACCCCAAGCAATGCAGTAAAGCCACTGAGACACAAGGGGTTACTGGGTGTGGAATAGTTAGAAACAGGAACATTGCTAAGGAGCGAGAGCAGAGGAAGAGTAATCAGGAGGACATCAGGTAGTGATTGACATGCATTTAAATTTTTGCAGATTGGCTGGAAGTCATGCAGCTGCAAGGGAGTTCCACAAGTGAGAAGTGCAAGAAAAGAAACTGTTAGCATAGAATTTACAATTGTATTTAGCCAGCTTAACTGTAAATTGGTGAGACCTAGTCACCAATCTAGTACTGTGCTGAAATCCGAAGAGTCTAGGCACCATAAAGAATATCTCTTTGGGACATTTACCTTGAAAGTATTTATAGAAAAAGCAAAGTAAGGTAATCTTACAGCAGTGGGAATGTGACTGCAAAAAATCTTACAATTTCTTTTCTCTGTCTGCTATCAACACTGTATATCTTGTTCAGACTGTGTTCACCAATAATAAATCCTGATAGGACATTTAATTCTCTCAGGACAACCTCACTGTAAAGGTTGAATAAGTCCAGTGAGAAGACATATCCTTGTCTTATGCCTCTTTCTATTTTTGAATATTTACTGAATTCATTTTCTTTCTGTATTCAAGCAGTTTGTTTTGGATTATTCTAATATATTTCTCAAATAAAGCAGATATTTCTAGCACATCAAACTGTTCTTTGTAATGTACCTTGTCAAATAAACTTTTATATATCAAGAACAGTTTTAGGAAAAAACTATGACAAAGTGGAAAAAGTCTTCATGTGACATGTTTTGTTCCTTAGGACTTCATCAGACTAAAGTGATGTTTAAATTGATGCGACTACACATGCCAATGAAAGAAAGTTTTTAAAATTTTAAAATTTATATTTAAAATTCTCAGCATCACTTTTCTTTTCTCTGCATCAGCATGAACTTTATTTTAGCCCAATGAAGTCCTAAAGGGCAAAAATTGTCACACAAAAAACTTTTTCACATTTGTCATAGTTTTTTCATTCATATATTAATTTCCCATATATATATATATATATTACCATTCCATATGCACATTTAATCATATGCCCACATACACACACATGTATACATCTGCAGTTAATTTAGTGGTTACATGTATTTGAGTAGATATCATGGATTTTTAAACAATAAAATTAATGCCTACCAAGCTGGAGACCAGGAGACACATTATCTTTATAAAGACTTTCAATCTATAGGAGGGTATACACTAAGTTTACTGTATAAAAACAGGGATGTCTACTTAAAGATTTTTACTTAATAAAATAAAAACAATGTGTATGGTAATAATAATGATAATAGTAATATATATATATATATATATATATATATATATATATATATATATATATAATTATAAATATTTTCTTATTTAAGCTGTCTAGGGAAATTAAAACCGAGCCACCCCTAAATTAAAATAGATTTTCCTTAACCTTAACAACGCATAATATCAATATTGTATACTCTTAGAAATTAAGTAGATTTCTTTGAAAGTTTATTCCTATGAATGGAACGAGATTATGGATTTTAAGTTTAATTTTTATAATTAAATTTATAAATTTAGTTTCAATTTTGAAACATGTAAATTTTCTGTGTCGCAATAGAATCATATTTTTAAAAAAATAAAAAATAAAATAATTATAATATTTTGCTCTACTGTTTTTATTGGGCACTGTTTTTTCAAAAATAAAAATAACTGCTAAGAACTCCATATAAATCTTTCTGTTCTTTCTTTTTATTTTAATATATATATATATATATATATATATATATATATATATATATATATATATAGATAGATAGATAGATAGATAGATAGATATATATATATGGTATTTTTACATGTGGGATGATGATATACAAACTTTTATATATCAAGAACGATTTTGGTGAAAAGATGTATAACAAAGTGGTAAAAGTTTTGTGTGATGCATTTCATCCTTTAGAACTTTATTGGACTAGGTTTGCTTACATTGATGCAACTATGCATCTGCGTGAATGGCAGGCACAGGGAATTTTAAATTTAAAAATAATTTTTTTTTAAATTCCGAGTATCTCTTGTTTGTATGCATGTGCAATCACATCAATGTAAACAAACTTAGTCCAATGAAATATGTGACAAGTAATCTTTTGCACTTAGCCATAATTCTTTCCTCCCAAATTTTTCTTGATATGTAAAAATTTATATATTGTTACCCGATATATATATATATATATATATATATATATATATATATATATATGATTATTTATTTAAAAATTATAACATAAATATGTGGGTATTTTTGTAGTGATTTTATAACATATTTATGTTATAATTTTTAAATAAATAATTACATCTGCGCTACTCCATATCGAGCACTCTTTTAAGAATAGTAATTGTTGGTTATTGGAATTTATTCTGTATACACCAATCCTATACTTGGATATATATATATATATATATATATATATATATATATATATATATATATATTTCTGAATGGGATGAGAACAAAAATAATATATAAATTCTAATGCACACAGCATTAATTCAAAAGAGGGCTCAATACCGATAATAGAGAAATAATTATTTATTATAATTTTTTCATATAGACAAAAACAATTTACTCACTACAAATATGCAACTTTGTTTTGGTGCATTTAGTTGCACCTCAACTGGTGGGAACAAAATTTTTATGAAATGAGAATTGTTAATGCACCAAAAAGAAGTTGCATTTTTGTAGTGAGTAAATTGTTTTTGTCTTTTTAAAAAAATTATAATAAATATATATATATATATATATATATATATATATATAATATCTGTATAATTACCTATTATCTCTTATTGAATATGATCTATATATATATCACACTCAGTATATATATATATATATATATATGTATATATATATATATATATATATATATATATATATATATATATATATATATATACAAACACATATATATATATATGTTACTATTTAATTAAATTATTTACCTATTATTTCTCATTGAATATGATGCATAAATGTTTGTTTTCTGTATTCAGTTTTGAGAAGATTGGTTGTTATATAACAATTATTATAATTATTT